>WOGN01004488.1:0-14053 GCA_015342105.1 Leptinotarsa texana
GGACCGAAGGCCGCCTAAATAGCGGCAACGAACATTGCACATCCTTTCTCGTCATTTCGACACAATTCCAGGTTATTCGCGTAGGCTTCGCCGATACAATCTCGATGAGTCATGTGTTTTCTCGCTCTGTCAGGGCCGGCCTCTGATTTATAATATGACAGAAATAAAACACCTATAACCATTAGTACCTGTTCAATGACTAAGGGACACTTACTCATTGAGAAAAAGAACCATATTATCTCTTAAGAATTATTTGGAAAAATTTCCTAAAACTTTACATGTTTATATATACGAGTAAGTAGGGATTATAAAATCACTTTGAACAATTACCCGAGATAACTAAACTGAATATTCAATGAATGTGGAACAACTTTCAAATCACTAAATAAAAAAAGAGAAGTTATTAATAATGAGAACATACAAATAATATATTCATGCTGCGACTGTCTGTCTGAAGGCAACGAACTCACATACTATGGAATGAATTTTCATATGGTTTTCACCAATGGACATGTCGGGACGGCGGTGCTACCTGTTCGAAGCTACTATTGAAAAACTTCACAATTTATTTGAGATATAAGAAAATATTTCACTACATACTGAATGGAACTGACCGATACTTGATAAAAATCCATATCAACGCATACTGAGATTCATTTTGATTTCCACTATAAAAGGTTTACAAAACCGCGATACATGTTTCGCTATGCAATAGCCTTCTCAAGGAGGATTTGATTAACTACTTTTGCATTGAAAAAAATCAATTTAAAAAGATATTTATGGCTTTTAAACTGTATACATGTGAGTATATGTGAATATAAATATATTCTCTGAATTGTGTATTTGTATGTATGATGTTGATAATGATTTTTTAGACTTTAAACGTATACTCCAATAATTTTTTTGTATATTTTGCTTGAGGAAGCGGTTTTGTAAACATTTTATAGTGAAAAAATCTTATTAGTAAGTACAAAATGGGTATACCCATTTTGATATTTAAAAAATGGTCACATATTGACGAAGTTTTCTGAAGAGAGATCACATCACCATGTAGGTATACAGATTTAAGTATTCCAGTAACAATTTTTTTATTAACTGTGTTGTTTTTCAATTTACTTTCGAAAAATATGAATAGAATGTATTGCTTGTCATGAGTAAGGTGTCTATAACTGTACACTGGTGGATACCAGTACCCAATCTACATAATATGTGCGTTTTGTTTGTGATCTTATTCCAGATTGAGGCATTCCCGCCAAAAGTTATTCCCTGTCTCTGCTCAACAAATTTTCAACAAAATGCACTTAATTTGCTCGGAGAATATTAACGCTCTGTTTATTTCATTAAGCCCTCTGGCATATCATCGTCAATTGATGAAAATTATTAACAATCAATAATTATTATCGTGGATAGAATTACAATTAAAAGTTAGTTCTTTAAACTTTTACATTTTGCACAATACATGTGGATACCATTTTCAAGCATATTGCCCTTACCTATTCAGTATATGAATGTCCTCTAATTTCTGAGGATTTCATTCTGGGATACCTTGACAATTCATTGATCGAAGATATGACTTCATGAACTTGAATCACGCTCAATTTGGCCAACACTTATTTTTTAATAAATCTTTCATGAATTTGTATGATGGGTTGCCTGCCATAAAGTTGAATATAATTTTCATTTGGCTTTGATACTTGCAGTGTGAAAACCTGAATCTTTATATATTTAGGTAAGCAATAGAAAAGCCATTAATGTTATATCATGAGGTTTGAAACATATTTACTTCAGCTGTCAACCAACTTACCATAAATCAGTGAAGGTGCCTACGGGGAACAATATTATTTTTTATTGGCCAACTGCAAAAAATCAAATAAGAATTCGTTTTCCTAGGACTTTTCAAACCAAATACTATTTTTTTTCGAAAGCCTTCTTTAAAAATTGATATATAGAAGTTGCTACTTGAAGTTTGTCTCAGAAATGAGATCAGGGCCAAGGTGAGCGCTGTACTGAATCCAGTTTTGCTTCAATGACTAATGATAGGAAACCTCTGAAAACTTTTCCACTTCACATGTAAGTGTTCTTACATTTTTTTACGTAAATCAGTTTGTCCGGTCTTCGTTATTAAATTACGGAATTCTTATCACTCTAAAAATGCAAAAGAAAAAAGTTAAGAAACGATTAACAATAATTAGTCGAATTAAAGGCGACTTTTCAAATTATTCTTTGAGTTCACTGACAGATCCGACAGATTAATCTATTGGTCCATTCGAAAGTTAGCGCATTTCTATTGGTTGGGAATTTAGTTGAATTTAAGAACATCTAAACCAATACGTGACATCATTGGAGCAATACGGATTCCCCTTACCTCAAGTACCCTATTGTCAGCTCTAGTTCGAAATCCCCGCTATATACGAATGGTACATAGACAGACCATTGGCGCGAGTCGGTACGGCATAGTTGTTTTTGAGATTGTTTTGTAGACATATTCTTTACGAAGATGATCGTCATATAGGTGTTTTTATGCCAAATCATTAGAGAAAATTATTTGTGGTGAGATAAAGTATAAATGGCTTCTTTTAAAAATATTTTATCATCAAAGACATTGAAGATTTTTTGTGGGTTCTTAGTTTTGCTGTATACTTCACCCCAGGTATGCTTTTTCATTTCATTAAATATATACATGTTTTTTTATTAATTGCACAACCAAAATACAGATAGTGCCGAAAGTTGGTGGATGTTCGGTAATCATTTTAGGTGCAAGTCGAATGGTTGCAAGTCAAATAGCATAAGGGTAGGTCAAAAAACTTAAAAATTGCTCCAGAGTGAATGGGTAGCAAAATGTTATTGAGAGAACTTGTTTACAAATGAAAGTTATGTCTTAATACCAAAACATGACATTTTTTTTAAATTTCAATTTTCTTTGTAAATTTGTAATTTTTTTATAATCACCCTAAACACTTTCATAAGTTACTTATTAAAAAAATCAGTTGAGCATAACTTTGTTCAAATTCACGCATATTTGTGCAATTAAATTGGATTTTAATTTTTTTAGGGAATCACAAACTTTATGTTTGTTGCAACTATATTTAACAGAACTTTGAAATGCCGTAAACCATATTTTTAACAAGGTAAAACATTAGTGAATATAGAATAAAGAAAATACTTTTGTCTAGTTTCTACTGTGTTTATTTATTCGTTACGACCGGTTTCGGCTTATAAGGTCATTTTCAAGTAACTACTTGAAATAAATATTAACAAAATAATCAAAAACGAATATTACAATGTTTTCAATTGTATTTGAAAGCGGTGCCGATGGTTTTCACACTTTTTATCAGCTTATTTTTTTATAACTTAAACATTATGAAATATGTGAAGAAAGAATTATCGGCGAGTCTCTGTGTCCGTATTCTTGTTCATTGCATCTAATTGTTCGATCATAAAATTTATAGAGTAGATCGCAACACACTTACTGGAATATTTCTACAATAAAATCGTAGGTATCAAATTTTCAAGCTCCTCGGCATTATTAAATGATCGATCCTTGTATACATTTTGCTTCAAATATCCCTATAAAAATTCTAATGAGGTGAGATCTGGCGATCGAGGAGGCCACCGTGGATCAATATTTCGTCCTAACCATTTATCACCAAATTTCCCATTTAACCATTCTGAAACAATTCTAGTAGAATCAGCAAGACATTCATCATCTACAAACCATAATTCATGTCGTTCTTCAATGTCCAATTGTCAATGCCGTTCTTCAATGTCCAATGTCATTGTCAATTGTCGAAAAAATCCGTTAGTTACTTTTTCAAAAACTGTAAATAGGTACCACCAGTTAGATTGTGGCATAAAAACTGGCCCTATTAATTTGTAGTTAACAATACTGCAATAATCATAATGGTTTTTATTATCAATGACGAAAGTTGTATTTTAGTCCGACCACCACGTGTTTACTTCTATACGGTGCCACCACCTACAGTTTTGGTATAAGACAACGCCATTTGTTGTGAACGTGGATTTGTCTCCAATAATAATGTGTTTATAAAAATCATGTTGATCGTTTTATTTGTCCTTGAATTCACATGTAGAAGTCATACCGTCAGTTATAGTCTCGTTATTGAAACGTGCAAATAAACATAGCTTATAGGCTTGTGAGCATACAGAAAGGAAGATTAAGGCTTAATCTTCCCCTTGAAGATGATCACTGGGTGATCGAAACACGTGGCGAGGTGTTAAAATAACGGTTTGGTGTTGGAAAAAAACTCCAGTAATATTCAACAATAATTTTTATTTAAATATATGTAACTAATATTAATATATGCATAACATATAAATATAATGTGAAAATTAACGTAATTTCTTATAATAAATGATTTTTTTATTGTGCATATTTTGTGCAAGATTAGTAGCTAAGGCAATATGTGAAATTCATTTTATGTAGCTTATAACGTTTCAATTTTAGGTTCACCTGACTATTAATAAGGACACATTGTAAAATTAATTGGCCTTCGATGGTGTCGCCAACTTTAAGAGTGCACAATATTGTTAACTTCGACTATATCAATCTAGTCCAATAAAAATTTGATTGACGAGGCCAGATGCAATAAGGCTATTATTATTTCAAAAAAACGAATTTTCAGGAAATACAAAATAAATATGGATATAGTACAAATAGCTTGAATCATGAAAAACTATATTGCATCATGTTGCTAATTAAGTACTTATTTATTTTAATGAACTTTGTCACATAGTAAATTTGCGTGTTTATTCAACTAATCATCTTATAATTCCTGTTACTTTTCATCTAGGAAATACTATTGTGTCACAAGGTTCGTCGTGGTTTAGAGACTAACATCGGCAAATACCGATACTATGTCATGATTAAATTGTTTTTTTTTAATTGGCGTGCTTTGTCAAAGAATGCTGTGATGAAAAAGCGGAACGCAAATTATGCTTATATTGATGGTCAATGATTTGGAGGTACGGAACATTGATGTATCATTACAAAAAATATCATATTCTGATAAATATCAAGATTTTAGTAATTTATCTTCATATTTTGAAACATTTTTTCAGAGCAAAGTCATTTACACAAAATAAACAAAACAAGTATTAGCATACTCTTTGATACTTTAAATGATGACGAAGGATGAATCCGACTTGTTTCACTTTTGCGCGGAAACCATTTTACTAACGAAGATGTAGAAAATTAGGTTTCAAGTTACTAGCGACCCGCTCTGGCTCCGCACGGGTGCAATACTGATACTAAATATACATATAAACGCTAGTGATCGCTGCTAATTATTAAGTGCTATAGTACTGTTTGGAACCTTTGGTGTAGTAGTGAATATTACTGAATTTTTTTCCCAATACCAAACCGTTATTATAACACCTCAAAGTCACGTTTTTTATCACCAAGAGAGCATCTTGAAGAGGAATATTCAAAACTGATCTTCCTTCTACGCATTATTTATAGGCACGCGCCGCCGCACAATGTATTTAAGGTACTTATTTGGATAAAGATTAATGAAGTATTGTTTAAAATATGTTTTTTCCGTTAACCAGCTATCGCACCCCTACGACCAACAACCCCAAGAAGTCGAAACTTGTGCGAGCTAAGGACTAACGTGTGATTCCTAACACGGATTGTACGATAGCAAGTGAAAATCGAGCTGTCAGCCTGGGGCTTGAACTATCGACTACCAAAATCACTTCGTAAATAAGCCATTTTTTGTCGAGGGTTGTGGGTTATCTCTAGACATATACAAATACCATCGCGGACTTTTTAAAGTGTAGTACATTTTTTTATCTATCTCGTAGGGTTCAGCCAGCATTTGCAATGTTAGCACAAAAAAGTGTTTATATACAACATCACATTAGAAACCGCTGGAATTATCAGCGTCTCTTTACTATATTATGCATGTTATATACATGGCTCAAAGACCCCAGAAGGAGGCACATACGGAGGCAGAGCAAAGACGAGAATCGCACTCAGCATCGTACATACTGCAACTGTATAGGGGAAATAAACAGGCAGAAGGTCACAAATAAAACCATTGCCATTTTCTCCGATAGCCAGGCGGCAATCAAGGCGCTCATTTCATTTCAAGTCTTCTCAAGACTAGTGGGAAGCTGTCTGAGCGCACTCATGAAGCTTAGTACCCAAAATAGGGTCACTCTAGTTTGGGTACCCGGACATGAAGGCCACAAGGGCAATGAGGAGGCCGTAAAGTCGCATCCAAGACTATGATTGGCCCAGAACCCTTCTGTGGGGTAGCGCGAGCATGTATAAAGACATCCATAAACTCATGGATGCAAGCCGAATCGATAGATTGGTGGAATAAGCTTCCAGGAATGAGGCAGGCGAAAGAGTTCATAAAGAAACCATCGCCCAGATTCACGGAAGACCTGTTAAACCACAACCGTAAGGTTGTAAATGTAGTGGTGGGTCTACTAACAGGGCATAGCTGGCTCAGGAAACATGAGCAACAGAAGTCTGACAGAAGAAAGCCAATGCAGGTTTTATCAAGAAAAGGAACAAACCGCACTACATGTGCTAGACAATGAGCTCCAACAACCAAGAAGCATCATAATAAATCTGAAAAGGTCGCAGGAAACAGGCTATGGCCTAGCTCACCGACAACCTAATCTAATCTATATACATATCTATCTATTAAAAAAATCCGTATCAAAATCCGTTATATAGTTTTAAAGGTCTAATCATACATAGGGACAGACAGCGGGAAACGACTTTGTTGTATTCTGTAGTGATGGTTATGTTCGAGTGGACTATTACCGCAAGGTGTACGTTTGAGGAAAATCGAATAAATAAGTTAGAGTTAGAGACTTGTCAATTCATCAATGAAAATTTTTCATGTATTTGCTTGAGATCATGCGAGTAGAAATGTTCACTACAAAACACATACGTTATCTAATCGGTTTGCTGATTCTCACTTTGAATTTTCCATTCCTTTTGCTATTTTATAATAATAATGATTATTTCCAAAAACAACCTTAATGAATAAGATCAGGGAGGCAATATTCAACAACGTCGATGTTCTTTCATGCAAATTTCCAATTAACAACAGATTGAAAAATAAAAGAAAAAATAGTTACAATTAAACAAAAATACAGTCATTATCATTGTAAAGATCTAACCTGACATTCAAATTTATGTAACTGAATATTGCAATTAAGTTAGGTTAGAACCTTGCTCGATTATTTACTTGATTTTGTCAGAAACTAGATTTTTGATGGTCGACTACTGGGAAATCGAAGTAGTTTGCTAACTATGAGTTAGTACCTAACGGAGTTGAAACTGTCATTTAATGTGAGAAGCTGTAATAAATGAGTAATTTTCGCAGTATCAAGAATTTACTGAAGTAACCGACTTCTTGCGCATTTATCTCCTACAATTCTGAATATTTTTATCCCTCATCCCTGAGTATACAATCATTGCAAAGCGTGGTAGCTTGAACTTGACTGAAATTATCAACTACGTCTCTATTTTCCAAAAAGGCAGTGCAAGTTAATAGAAGTGGCCGGTAATAGATATAATTGTTCTTGAAAATATAATGGAATTGAACTGAATACTCTCAAAAATCATATCTGATTGAATGACTTTTTTCTTCAAAAAGTCAATTAAAACCACGTTTATGAATTATCATTCATAGGAATTGTTGATTTATAAAAAATGTAATTATTCAATAGTCAACTTCACGCACGGAACAATTAACTCTCTCATGTCCTTAGGATAACGAAAGAAAGGAGCTGCAATAGTTACTATATCTGTATCGTTCTCATGTAAGTTTCCCTCAACTAACAGCATATTCAGTGCAGAACTTTAAGCCATTTACCTTGCGCTGGTCTATGTATCAATGCGACAGGTGGAGAGAAATATATTATTTTAACGGATTCACTTATCTCCATATACAAACTGAAGTGCTTATATCCTAAAAATCCTATTGAACAAATAAATTAAAGAAAACTATCTGTTCCAGCAACATAAAAAATATATTAGTTTCATTTGGATTCCATCACATACTGGCATTCAGGCCAATAAAAAACCGAAAAATGTGCTCTTGGCGAATCCAAAGCAGTGACGAAAGTAGTATCTAGATACATCAAAACAATGGTGAAAACAGCGATAATCCAGAAATGACATAACTCAGTGGCAAGTGTCCAGTGCAAAACTACGTACAATCAAATATGATGTGAAACCGTGGCCTGACGAAACAACTTCGCCTTTTCCCCAGATATCTACAACACTTTTGTCAGAAATTGTAATATTCCATATATTATCAAATTTCTTAAATGTATCGATATTATAACAAAATTATGAACACGTACTACTTGCTAATAACCAACAGGTTGAAGAATCATATTACCTAGTGTATGCTTTGACTATTTTGTATGTGTTGTTTTGGATATCTCGATGCATCACTCAATTGCATTGTTATATGTCAAGAAGTATCCGATAACGTGAATTATGACGTAATCATTTATAATGGGTACCACTAACCAGATAAAGGTTGCGAAATGCAATAAACATTACATTGTGGCTTAAAAAAATGGATCATTTGATATGTGTTTTGAAATAAAGTACCATAGGTATTCTTATTTAGTAAAAAGAATATTTTTTATCAAACTGGCTACTAATAGAATGTGCAAAATTTAATGCTTATTTTGCAAAAAATGCGAATAAAGCAAAAAACACTTGGCAATAACAATAATTTAGAGTTTAACTTTAATTCTCCCCAAAAATGAGTCACAAGTACCTACTACATTTATTCAAAGGTTATCCCGAGTGCACCAAGTTCATTTGGTTGAGATGAGTGCAAATCTATAATTTTCGAAGTTTTGTAAACCAAATGACTTGAGTTTATAATAATTTAGGTCGACGGATAAATAGTCACAAAGTCCTAAATGAAGTTTTTTGCCTCTCTTTACTTAATCTCACTTCAATTTCAATATATGCTTTCAAAGTCACAACGATTTCTGCTTCATTGATTTCACAAGTCGGTATATTGCGCGCATCAGTGTCGTTATCCGCCATTGGCAGTTTTATAAAATTATTTCTAATTTTACCTACATGTAATGTCACAAATGAACCAAGAGGTCTTTGTTATTAACTCTCTGGGAACACATTGGGCTGCTTCAAGTCTAATAAATAATTTGGTTTATTATATTCATAACTATTGTTTTCTTGTAGACACAGTGGTATTTTCCCAACTTGGCAATATTTATAAACCATAATTTCTACAATGTCTTCAAAGAAACACACTCAAAAACATGCATAATAACAACACTATACAAAACAGTAGTAGAACGGGTTATCACCCGAAGAAGATTGTGGATACTAATAATCGAAACGTCGTGAAGTAACTTGTTTTGGAATCTTTTAATTTTTACTTTTCATCTCGTGTTAATAGTTTTTTTTTTCGTTGTTACTTGTATTTTATTTCATTGTAATTTCAGTTTTTTAGTATAATTGCTATTTTTCAGGTAATCTCTTTTTTAAATTTTAACAGATTCTTTCAGGTATTTCAAATCAATTTATATCATTTTATCAAATATACAAAAATATTCAAAATTTTTAGCCGTATTTACGGAAAAAAATGTCAGGGAACAAACATATTGAAAAATTAGGATAACGATATCTTCTCTTATTTTAACTCTTCATGAAAAACTAGATTCCCAATTCATGCCACAAAATTGTAAAAATGCGTATTTCACTTATCACCTCTGAAAACCTTACAACATATTTGAATTCAACATTAAATTACGCCATAGTATGCCAAAAAGTTCCAATTAACGTAATTTTATGATAAATATTCCTATTATTTTTTTTCTATCACTCATATTTACATTTATTCCTAGTACTTATGATTATTTGTGAATATATAAACAATTATTTGAATTCAAATTTTAAAAATATTCCCTTGGCAATTCAATTTGATTTAATTGAAAAGGGTATATTTCAAAAATAGTCCTTTTCCAATTAAAATGCAATTCCTAAAGCTCATATTGAAATAACTAACAGCGTGAATGTGTATACGTATTGTCGTCTTCGGGTGATAACTGCAGTCATCACCCGAAGACGATTGTAGATACTAACAATCGAAACGTCGTGACATAATTTTCTTTGAAACCTCTTTAATTTTTTCAATTTGTTTTTCATTTTTGCTAATAATAATTTTTAATCTTTATTTTTCAGCTTTTATTAATATTTTAATTTTATTTGTTTGGTTGTAGCTTTTATGTTAATTTTTTTAATTCAGTTTTTGTTTAATAAAATTGTTATTTTCGGTTAATCTTATTAATTTTGTAATTGTTTATTCAAGGTTTTCAAATCAATTTATATTAGATTAGATAATGGAAGTCCGAACTGATGTAATACACCACAAAACATTGTCAACCACCTTCAAACAAGTCGTCATTCCTGGTTCAATACGTCTTCTCAGAACATACGATTCTCGGACGCAATGATCACTTACCTCACGGTGTGTGGAGTCCGGACCAGCAAAACTTTTTTGTTGAAAAAATAACGCGTCTTTATTGTTTCCACTACTCATTGCATGAACATTTAGGTACACTAAGTTTACGATAGGGAAATAAAAGGCGAAGTGAAATTTATTTCAGTGTATGAGGAGAAAAAAAAACTGTAGAAGAGTAGTAGGGTAAATCATTTTAAAGTTCACAAATTTGGTATTTATGTAAATGATCTTTTGAATTTGAATAATGAATTTCAAAAGCAAATCGAGTGGGAATCCTATTATCCGAAATGATGTCCCAATTTACCTATGAACCCACGTAGATCCCAATCAATTCCGCCTTCTGCCTTTATTGCAAAAGTCAGTTTTTGCGACGCCAAAGTTAGGTATTTATCTATCTTTGTTTCGCTTTGTGCGTTATTATTGCGATAAACCGTGCAGTTCGCGCAAAACAAGATAGTTAAGGAGGTTGTTGTCGTTTATTATTAGCATTTTGTTGGAAAAAATACGAACGTCTCGTCTGCCAGTTTGTGGAAAACATTTCATTGCGATGTGATGTATCTTGAAAATGCGTTGTTTGTGTTTATTAAGTATAACTAGAGGTGTGACTCTCAGGTAATTAGAAGTGAACTAACTTGAAATATTGACTCGCTTCACGAGGATGTGCGAAGGATGGCAATTTTCGAAATGAAAGATGGCGTACGCAGAATGTGCATAAGAATAAATTGCTAAATACAATTCACGCCACTACCATAAAACACCGAATGTAAGTAAAAGTAAATTGTATTTAGTAATTTTATTATGAACAAGTTGATCTCCACGACTTCATTCGGGTGGACTTCACTAAGTTTTTCCCAGATTTTCTAACAGCAAAAAGTTTTCATGAATTTGCCCTATTTATGGTATTTTTTCACTTAATGTTAAATGACGCTTACAACAATACATTATTAGAAACCGCTCCTAAATCGAGTTGGCCGATTCTGACAAGCATTATTATGAGTTTTATTGCGTTAATGAAAGTTATATGTTATATGTTGAAATATATGTTAAAATATGTTTTTTCCTCAGAATTCAAAACTTTTAACGTCTGATTCCTAACAGGGGTTGGACGACAGCAAGTGAAAATCGATTGTTCAGCCTAGGGCTTGAACAACTGACTCACACATCGGTCGAAAGCAAATTTGATAATGTGGAAATTTTAGATTCAGAAAATAATATTCAAAAAAGAACTTACTTAGAAATGTGTTATATATTTCTGAAATGCCTATTTTATTTTGATGTTTTGTGATTTGATATTATTGAATATTAAGTTCTTGTTACAATACTGTTTAATTTTGAGTCATTTTCGGTGTTAACAAAATATGAAAATAACTTTGCACCAAAAACTTTGAAAATTAATTTACTTGTCAAAAAAATTGGCCGTGGTTAACACGGCTAATTTAAAAAAAATGGTGAAAAAATAAAACTTCACTTAAATGGCCATGACTTCAAATCAAATCTAGATGTATTTTTCAATGCTAAACAACTTTCATGGAATGGATCGACTTGTGTTTCTTTGGCAACAGTACACTGATTCAAATAACGCTTATTTCGATTGAATTAAATAAGTGTTCACGGAAATATTGCAATTTTAATTAGATTCATAAAAACTGGCAATATCCAGTAGAAGATATTTGAAAACTTAACATCTAAATCAATACTTATAATAAAAGTGAAATTGCTCACTGTCTTATTTATCTGTTTTTCTGGTATATAAACTTGGTAAAGTAAGAATTTCTGAATTTTCCAATAATTATCTGCTTAATATTCTTGGTGCAACATTATATATCACTACGATTACTTTTTTCTGGACACGTTATGCTACATAAAGGTATGAGGAAGCTCCGTAAAAACATCAACTCATATCGATGTTATGTCGATTGAGCCAGTACATAAGAGTACAGTACATAAGAGTACTTTCCAAGATACTGCTTCTCTGATATTTACGAGTATATATTACTTATTTTTGAAGATACTTGAAGGATATAAGATTTATGGATAAATTTATTCCTAAAAAGTTATGGTTTCTACATTTTTGATAGATTTCCCATCAACCTGTCAATTTTTATGTGAAAAACGCATGAAACAAATTTGTTTTGTGTTCAATGAAAAACCATTTCCATTATATTTGAAGTAATCCACTGGATGCTATATTGATATTCTCTATAAGTTGGTAAAGTTCATCATCTGATATTATAATATTAGTAATATCAGCGTACTGTATAATTCGATGTGGAAATATACGAATATGATTAACTAGCGAATCGGTATCGAGAAACGGTGATGAAAAGGTAACTTTTATGATCGCTCTTAGAAGTTGGGGAACTTGTGCGAGCCAAGGACTAACGAGGTCTTACCTTTTAACGTGTGATTCCTAACAGAATTTCAGCCTCCGAAAATATATCAGTACGTAGAAAGAGTGATGAATAGGTAATTTTCATATGTAAACGCTCCCCTTTTATCCTGACGAGGGACGTCCTATTTGGAATATTTGAAAATCCTTTCTTACTACTATATATAGTCTATCCATTCTCAATTGGCAATAAAAATAAGAGTAAAGTCATAAACAGGTCTTCCCTATGGGCCCTAGTCGCCCAGATAGTAAACGTGCTATCAAATGTAGTTGAGGAATAAAGACTCGCTGAATTTTTTGTCCGTTTCACAATATTTCTTTATCAGCGCCGTATGTTCGTGGGGTTAGGTGAGGTAGTGAGTGGTTTTGCAAACCGATTTTTGAAAACTTTTTCAAGAGATCAATTACCCTAACACCAAACTGATATTTTTGCACTCGACGCGCGTTTCGCTAACAAAGTTAGCATCTTCAGGAGAAGCAAATTGGTACTGAATCTAAAGACAAGGGTTAGCTGTTTATATACCTAGAGTTTTTTGGGCCGATGTGGACTTTGTTTGTTAAATGATGAATATCCCAATTGCTCTTTCGATAATTAACTAGTGGAACCACTACCTGCAAATTCATTTGTCACCAATAGATTCACTAATCAATTTACAGGTAGTGGTTCCACTAGTTAATTCCAAAAAAATCAATTAGGATAATCATCATTTAACAAACAAAGTCCACATCGGACCAAAATACCTTAGGTATAAAAACAGCTAACCCTTGTCTTTAGATTCAGTATCAATTTGCTCCTCCTGAAAATGCTAACCTTGTTAGCGAAACACGCGTCGAGTGCAAAAATATCAGTTTGGTGTTAGGGTGGTGTTGATCTCTAGAAAATGTTATCAACTTTTACACCAAAGGTTTCAATCTCATCGTTTGAATCTTAATGTTTTTGGGTACTTTCAACAATATGGCTTCCTGGAGATCTTTCGAAACAAATGATAAAAGTACGTTTGAGGAATCTGTGTCAATCGACAGAGATCCGTAATTTGGATGGATTTACATCGATTTACATGTTCAAATTCAACGAGAATAGAATATGCGAATTGAACGAAACTATCTCGTTCGACAGTTCTTCCAGTAATTGAAATAGGGGATGTCATTGACCATGCAATGAAAC
>WOGN01004489.1:0-14050 GCA_015342105.1 Leptinotarsa texana
AAGGGAGAGCAGGTCTCAAGCCGAATTCAAATATCGCTTGAAATATTTTTTATGTTCTCATAGTTTTTATACTATTGAAGAGTACGTGTCCCATTTAGTTTGTAAGTAGTATATAAGATTTTATCACTGACGGCTCCTACGCAATGTATATTTGTCAACAGGAAATAAATGAATTATTATAATTATTATATGTAATCTGTTAAAAATCTATTGAAATTTGTTTTTCCCTCAACCAGATGCCATCCCCCTACGAACGACAACTCTCGAAATTTGAAACTTGAGACGGTAACATCTGATTATTTCTTATCTTACACAAATTCTGACCTTTTAAACCCGGGGCCGCACTGCAGGATGCTAGATGGTCGCTTGGAGGGTGGATGGTAAAGGTGGATGCTGGAGGGGCAGTGCATCCTGGACGCAGTGAAATGAAGCCAGTATCCAACTGACAGTATCCAGCGGAAGTCACAATCATACCTCTCTCTAAAGTTGCGAAAAATTTTTCACTATTCGTGAGATTCTACAAAAAAATTACGACAACATCCTGACAATTTTTATTTGTATTTAAGGATGTCAGTTGAGGCATTCGACTACTTTTGAAGTTGACTGAATGCAAATTGCGAAGAACTTTAATTTCAGAGAAGCTATATCAGCAGAGCCATCAACATTTTTGATTTTTTCTTAATGGGTCTGCTGGGTCCCAAATTGCTTTTGTACACAGAACTTATTACGCTTTCCTTCCTAGCTAGGCTAACCGGCTGGAATATCAAACAAGACTGATTAGGTTGGATAGAAGCCTGGCGTATCTTCGGATGGTTTCTGGAGGTAGTGGGGGGCCACTGCGGCTACCGTCGTTTTGTTACTCACTTTTATAAATAGCAGGATGTTCGTCAGGTAGCTATCTAGCATCCTCCATCCACCAACCTTCCTGCAGTGCGGCCCTAGCCTAAGAAATGAACACATGAACAATGCATTTACTCCAAAGAAAAAAATCCTTTCGTGTAATCGTTAAAGACAAAACTGTTTTTTAACAAAATAATAATGTCTCTCATTTCAATAAATCGTTGATATTCAATATTCAATAGAAAGAGGGTTGGAGACGATATGGTTTCTGGGGGAACACCAGCGTTGGTGGTAAAAGTATTTGAGAGATATCCATCGACGGCCACTTGCACGGAACGTTGTTACAGAAAGCTGGAGAGCCATACACCAAAATGACCCGAAAAGCCATAGCATCGAAGTTTAGCTAGCAAACCCTTATGCCACACACGGTCGAAGGCCTTAGAAATATCAAGCGCAACAGCTCTCTACTCATGTTTCTCGATTGCATAATTCCAAATATGAGTGACAGGTCGTTTGTTGATCTTTGTTTCTGAAAGCCATATTGATGATCGCTCAAGATGTTGAAGCCTTCCAGATATGTAAGGGTATGGTGGTTTGCGGCTTTCTCCATGATTTTTGATATGCATTTATATTTGAATGCATCAAATGATTATTTTGCTATCAGTTTTTGAGAAATATCAATTATATTTGATGACAGAATGTTGCTGTTTTCAATCTTCAAAAGTCAAGGTGAAGATTACGATAAGACTTCCAAATCATTAATAACTTCTTTCTTTGTTATTATGTACGATCAAAGGTTAGAGTTGGTAGAATTATGACAAAATTGCTTGATTGCAAATTAATCAATTGAACTTATCCGTCATTATCCAATGCAAATAATATTTTTGAAATTTCAAAATAGTATGATTATGAAATTGAATTGGCAACAAACGTAACTTGGGAGTTGTTGAAAAACATTGTTCGGGTCTAACAATTCTGTCTTCACTTTTGAATAAAATTGACAAATGTCGTCACTTCTTTGAAGAACTTATAACGATTGTCAATTGGAATTGCTGATGTAGTTCACAGCCTGATCCAAATCAAATGCTTGCCATTGTTGACATTTATATTATTGGGGATATGCTTTTAAATAACATTTTTTGTTTACGAAATAAGCTTCCAGTATATCACACCTGTGTGAGAGAATGGTATAACGGGAAAACGAACACAGAACTATTGTTGACAGCCAGCAAGTATACAAAAACATCGAATATATACATCTATCAAAGCCAGAGCTGATCCAATACTCCAGATATTTTAATTCAAGGCCGATTCCCATCAAGTAGCAGAACGCTTAGAAATAGCGACGCACGACGTGTCATCGCAGCGCGACATAGCATAATGTTATTTTCCCGAATGCGTTAAATTTTTGACGTGCTGATTTGTTCATTTCTTGAATGCCGAACGCTTTGAGTAATATAACAAAGTTAGTCAACCAGCAAGACTCAAGATATGATAATGCAGTTTTCATTGTAACAGACTCGATTAAGCTGCTGAATAACTTTACTTTGATTATTGAACCTTACGTTGAAGGAAGTAAAGGATTCTCACGAAGGCGCTATCTGTAGGTTCGACAGAAGACTCATTCTACAAAGGACAAGTTACTGGTTCACTTAGCACTGAAGCGCACTACGGTGTGTAGAAAGATCACTGTCTAGTGGTGGATCACCAATGATTTGTTATTGGGTCATGGATTCATTTGGTGTCTCACAAAGAAAGCTGCTTTGCAACGGGCCGCCTTGGGAAGCCACGTTTGTCTTTGTTATTTGTGGATTGAGTCTTCTACCAATTCCATAGAAGGCGTCTCTGTAAGGGAAGATGTCGTCTCCTTTACTTAGACTTATTCTTCAAGAATATTTGAGTCCAACAGTGCTTTCGTGGTTCACCAAGTACCCTTGATGAGATCTACGGCGGGTCGAAACATCGCTGTACAGTTAGGTTAGGTCCAAAGTGAGTGGGTCTATTCAACCCTCAACCGCAACCTGCAAGGGTTTATTGTGGTTCACACCTATTCACACTCGACCAAATAAACCCAGATTCTTAACGAAGCCGATTAATTTGTATGTTGAGTGGTCTTTCAGGTCAGATGGTAAGAGTACGGCTCTTCCGAACGCTAAAAACCTAATTCGGTCCCCAGCGGGACAGGCACAAAGTATGTGCTGTACTCTTTTATCATTTTCCAAACACAGGCGGCACACACTATCTTCCGACAGTCCGAGTCTCTGCATATGACAGTGGCCTGTAAGAAGGCCTGTTAAACATCGTCGTTCATCCTTACTGTAGCCCAACAACTATTCGGTATCAAGCGCTTCGAAGGGTGAATCAACCTTGGAGTGAGCCAATCCTGGAAGATTCTGCCAGAAGTCCACAAATCTTCTTGCCATCAAGGTGTCCAATCTTTTTTTGGCAAAGCCTAAAGCGATGTTAATGACAGGTTCTGATCCGATAAAGCTACTTGCAGCACCCTCCTTTGTAAGGGAGTCAGCAGCTTCATTGCCTTCCAGGTCAGGAACCCAGACCAGATACAATCTGTTAAGTCTTCCTATCGAGGAGAGTCGCAAATTTCCACTTGAAATACAGTCGCATAGGTTCCTAGGCAGGTTGCTATCTCTGTCCTGGGTTTGCGACTCAAAATACCTGCACTGAAATCGGAAGGTTTTTTTTATCCATCTGTGAACCAGCAACTATCTGCTCGTAATATTTTCTTCTCCCGGATGATCCAGTCCTCTCTACTCGAGAACAGTACTTTATAAGGCAGTTCGTAGTTGACAGTTGAGAGGCATAAAGTCAGAGGTCACTTCCAGAATGCTGTGACTTCCAGTGTGTCAACCAACAGTCTGTTGAACTATGCATTAAATTGATTTGTCCAATTGGCAAAGCGCCACAAGTCTACATTAGCTTCTCTGGCTTACAGAGGCAGGCTTGTCTGGCCAAGCCTTCTGAAAAGCCTTCGACCACCAGGTAGTTGCACCATTAGTCATATTGGTCTAATAATCATCACATAAATCCAATGGAATTGTTTGGGACCTAAACCTAAAGTCTTACCACAAATCCTTAAACATGTCTGGCTTTATGTAAAACTTATCTGTATGGACTCAAATCACGAATGCTTTTTTTTTTAGACTGTAGTTTCACCTAACATTGAAGTTTTGTCGAAACTTCTTTCTTTTCCTTTTCTTTTTTTAACTTTATGTTTCTTTATTTCTTTATTTACATTTTAGTTGTTTTAGCTTTCATCAAAAAGTGTTTTCTTATTTTTTTTTAAATCTGCGATTCATCAGGTAGTTACAAAAATCTTAAAAAGGAACTTCTTTGTTCGATACTCACAATTTCATTAGGGAGAAATTCACGCAACATATACTTCATCAAACTCTCTTCTTCGTTAATCGGACACAAAATTGAAATTCTCTAGATATACCGCAACTTTCGAAGAGGTTCATTGGAAACGCTGCATCGTCGTAAGAAAACCATTAAACAACGATTCGATTATAATTTGAACTCATTTTCTACTATTACAAATAATTTCTAAATGTATATCCAATGCTCGGCAGGTGAAATCTTCGTAAGTGAATGTTATGAAACGGCAGTGGGCCTCATTTTATTAGCGAATCGAAATTATTGTTTTAACAATCGACCCGTCCCCATTACTTGTAAGTACCTATTACACTACGGAGTGCCACTTTTACAAATTTCATAGGGAGTATAGAAGGGATAGAATTAATAAAAATTGTGATTTCATTTAAATTGAAGTTAAGTTTAATTTTAGTCAGTACATATGTATTTTCAAACTGTTCATATGTAGATAAATTGAGTGAGGCTTTCTCGGTTCTATCATATCTGTAATTTTTCAGGATTGTTGAATGATGATAGGGAATCTTTCGATACGAAAACGATTTCAGCATTACGTCATAATTTTCAATTATTCGAGTTTCGAAAATGTTGTTTAATCTTGTGAAAACGTGAAATCGAGCATATGAATATTTTTACTTTAAGTAGAAATTCAATCAAGAGCTTCTGAAAAAAATCAATAGATATAACCCAAAAGCCAAAATTGTTGTTAAATAGAAAGCAAATAAAGTTGAGATCGGTGTTATAGAAAGCAGACTTTCTCTTGATATGAGTAAATTGAAATTTTCTGGAGGTGTAGAGAAAAACGCCAATATTGAAAATATTATTCCGAAACATATCTTTATAAAACAAAAAGTTTGATGAATTCGTTGAACGGAACAAGCATTGATTTGTTGTGTCAAAAATGTTTTGATTGAATTTCAGCAACGCCCCCATTGACGACATTGATTGTAATTAAGGCCAACAGATAATGAAAAGATGAATTCAAGAGTCAATCTGAATTGCATAACTATTCTAGATGATACAGTAATAATCTCCCTTAACCAGTAATGGCACTAGCTATTATGGTCCAAAATTGTATGCAGCACTTTTTACAGAAATCTGGAGACTGGATAGGAATGTCAGTGTCTGGTCTATGTTAAGAATAATGAAGACAAATTCAAGGTTCATTTTGAAATTCATGACTATTTTACACTAAAAGGTATCTTCGTATCTGACACTTTCCTAAACCTATACTGGCATTGGCTATTGGACTTCAAAATTTTATAACGCATTTTGGGCTCCAAAGTTTCATAAAGCGCTTCCTACAGAAACCAGGAGCCTGTTACAGATAATGAAAATATATTCAAGAGTCACTCTGAATTTAATGACTACTCTACACGAAAGTGTAATAATCTCCAAACATTGAATCTGATACTCCAAAATTTTATAACGCACTTTCTATAGAAATCAGGAATCGGGATAGCAATGTCAATATCTGATGATAGTCTGAAATCTGATGATAGTTAATGAAAATACATTCAAGATAAAAATCTGAATTTTGTGACTATTCATATTGAAATTCTTGAACATTCTACACGAACTTATAACAATCTCCAAACTTTGTATCTGAGACTTTCCAAAACCCATACTGGCACTGGCTATTTAGCTCCAAAATTATATAACGCTCTTCCTACAGAAGTCGGGATCCAGGATAGGAATATCTTTGAAAGTCATATTTTTGAAAAATCCATCTATGAATTCAAGGAGTATATTAATTTTGCTTTTCACAATTTGTGATTTTTAATATATTTACTTTTTTCATTTTGAACAATGTTATTGTGTCGTTTTAACGTATATTTGAATGTATTTTAGACTTGTGACTTGTGTAAACACTTGGTTGTGATTTACTGATTAAGTGAATACCTACTAGGTTCAAAACGTCGGTTCGGCCTCATTATCAAAACCTTTTAATCATGTTTGCTATTATTTTTTTATAGGTGATTTCGTGAAATCTGTACCTGTAGGTTGTTTTGGAGATTTCGTTTTACGGCGAACCGTGCGATATTGAACTTTCTCTATGCAAGTACAGATGAAAAAGAGAAATCGATAGGTGGCGGGCGAGAAGCAAAAGCGCGGGTGTTCAACAAGGATCGAAGAGCGCAGGGAAAGCTCCCATGAAGAGAACCTTTCGCTCTCTCTAGCCAGTGAAACTAGGAAATGCGATTAATCGTGAGGTAACCGAAAGTAGATAGAATAGATAAATGGATTATTATTGTCGGTGCATCGAAACTGGTCGAGGTCCGCAGTTATAGGACGTTTAAAAATTATATTGGGGAAAAATTTAGAAAAGTGTCAGTTTTTTATAGTAAATGTAAATTTGCAAATATTTGCTAAATATACTGAGATAACATTAATGTCGAAAACAATAGCATAATATTCGTTTTTATCTACCTTATTTTGTATTTTCACCTTCCGCAGTATGAACAAAATACAAAAAATTGTAATGGAAAAATCTATTCAGGTGCAGAAAAGAAAACCTTTTCAGTTCACTGCGTGAATTAAAAGAATTTTCCTTAAAGAAAAATGATCTATTTATCAGTAACTTGTCTATAAAAAAATCTAAGAAATTATATAGATATTTTTCTTGACATTTCGGAGACAAAAATATTTCTTTGCCTTCAGAATTTAAAAAAATCTAATGGGTATTTTTCTTCGTTGGATATCCTCGATATCTGTCGAGGACCAGCGAAGAAAAAACTGCAATATTCATCAGATTTTTTTCTAGTTCTGAAGACAAAGCAGAGTTTAGCCGTATAATTTCTTAGCTCTTTTTTTGGTAGGCAGAATCATTGAACACTACAGGTTACATTTGAATAGAATATTTTTCTTTGTGAAAATTGAATTTGCCGTAACTTATGGGGATGAACCAATAACTTTACCCTTTCTACGCATGCATAAAGTTCTCTATACAATTTTCATATATTTTTTTGGATTTTGTAACGTGGAAATACCCAAAAAAAGTCAATGAAAACTCTGATTTTCTCCCCAAAAACATTTATCTCGTTCGATATAATCTCGGTTATTTGTTATCTGTTGAAATTGACATTTTATTTTGGGATTTTCACGGAATTTGAAGAAAAGTCAATTGAAGTTGATTCTTATGCAATTTTATGGCCTCAAACAAAGTTTCGACATATTTTTGATAAATTTTACGTTCATTCAGAAACAAAAGTTAACTCAGTCAGTTCAAATTACCTTCTTCCTGACTAAGTTCTGCTACTATTCGAGACGTCGTTTAAATAAAATTTAAGGATGTTTTCACTGGAGCTTGACAAATCAATCCGCCTATAGAATCCCCACCAATTTTCGAGAATATTTGCCGAACCTTCAGCCGTCTCTAAGCGTTTCTACTATGAATGTGGAATGACTAATGTTCAAAGTTCTTGAACTGGAAAATATTGGTCCAACATCTGAGCGTGGGTATGGGTCACAGAATCTGTGAATTTATATTTTCTTTGAAAGACATTTTTTTGGAGGAGTCAACGTGGGAGGTTATACGTCTAAAAATCATAATAAACTGCGAATTCACCTTATTCAAGTAAATCTACTATCCATCTCAAATATTTGCTTTGCAAACATTTTCCTGGCCCCTACTATGACACGGCAATAAAATTCATGCATCTGCAACGGGCTTGGTTGAATTAATTGTTACTCTAATTATTAGTTCGGTCAACGACCTTTTGCCCATATAATTTTGACTGACAGCACCGATGTTCTTAAAAATTTGAATTTAGATTCTGATTATCCTCTTGTTAGAAATTGATCCCGTACGGGGGTTGTACATCCACCCAAAGTGTAAAAACCCTGGAGTGAAAAATGTTTCATTAAATATAGATAGATTTATTAAAGATTTCAATTCAAACAATTGATTAAACTCAAGTCATAAAAATGATTACATGTCAGTTAAGGGTCATCGGAATAGAAACGCGAAGTGGGGAATATAGGCATCACGCAGCTGCACACATTAAACTTTCTTCACGAATTTTTGCTATTTCGGCTTGCGGAAATCGTCAGATTATCTATTTTTTGATATCCTTGAATTATTTCCAACAAAATAAACAAAAATTAGCTACGCTCGAGAATGTCGAGATTACGTTTTTTTTTACAACTTTGCTGCCCTTCCCTTTCTTTGCGTCACTCTCAAATTGTCAGATTACTGGAATATACACTTTTTAGCATGTATTTAACTCATCCTACCTTAATCTGACGCGCTCGATAATTTCTGATCATTTTTTTACTAATCTGATACTTTATCCTTCACGGGCGGCTTTATACATGGGGCTCATATTTGGTGGAAGTACTTAACCGGGTACAAAGTATCCCCCTGTATATTAATCTGCCGCGCTTCAGTAAATCCCGAAATCCCCGCTTGGACTCCCCTATTACTAGTTCGGACTTCCATTCTCTAATATATGAAATGATTTGAAATCCCTGAAACAACTAAACCAATGTTCCTCTCTGCATATGATCTCAACTTGGGACCATTCGATGGTGTGTTGATGGGTCCAAACTTGGTCTGCTATTCCTGATTTGCTGGTTTCCCCTCGCGCACTGCGATTCCAAGAATTGCATTTACCGGATACCCTGTGAGTGCGGAAAATTTTATATTGGTGAAACTAAGAGGCCATTGAATGTTCGCATTGCTGAGCACAAGAAACACACACAGCGAGAGGAAAACAGCAAATCAGGAACAGCAGACCATGTTTGGACCCATCAACACAACATCGAGTGGTCCCAATTATACACAGAGAGGAACATTTTAGGAGAAAATTCAAGAAAGTCGCATACATGCTGTCCAGCAACGTATTCAGCCAAGCTAGCGTAGAGATACGCAACATATAAAAACCCATCATCAAGCGAAAAATGGCCAACTCCCGCCAAACGGTCATCTCCCACTGAAGCAGTGAAGCGGAAAAAATGGAAAGCGGGGATAAGTGAAAGTATTCTAACGACCCATAAATAGTCATCTCTCGGAGGAATTAGTCCAGTCATCACCCGAAGACGATTGTAGATATTAACAATCGAAACGTCGTGAACTAACGTGGCTTGGAATATCTTAACTTTTTATTTTCATTTTTATTTCTTAATTTTTTGTTCAATCGTTCTATTTTTACTTGTATTTTATTTCACTATTATATCATTTCCGGTTATTTTTGCTTAATATAATTGTTATTTTCAGCTATTAATTTTTAATTCTTCTTTTTTAGTTGTTTCAGGGATTTCAAATCATTTTATATATTAGACAATAGAAGTCCGAACTAGTGAAATTTTTTCATTTGTATTTATTGAATGAAAATAGTAAAATTGTTTAGATTTCAGTATTAAGCAATATTCTAGCTCAAGCTTTTAGACTGTAATTTGAATTCGGATTCATCCATTCTGGCTTCATTTGGTTGAATTCCATCACATTTTAAAATGTGATTTCAAGTGACGTTCTAAAAAAAATTGAAATGCACACATTTCGAACCGAAATTGACATAAAATTGCTTAAGAAAAGACTGTTTCAAATTAATTTCGAAATTAAGTCAAAAATTTCTGATCTAATCCAGTCCAGGTTGATCGCTTTTTGTCGACCCTTAATAGTGGTCACTGAAAATTATGAATATAAATATAATATACTAAATAATAAATATAAAATAAATAAATACACCGAAGAAATTGTTAGGAAACCGTTGTGGATAAAAATAAAGCAGATTGAATTAAATCAACTGAAAACCATTTCATTAACAAATATCGAACCATATTCATTTCCATACTTCTCCTATTATTATATATCTCTAGATAATAGATATATTAGATATTCGGTTGTTTCGAAAATATTGACCGTTTTTATGAGTCAACATTAGAGTGTAATACCTCAGGAAGATAAAACTTCCTTTTGAAGATGATCACTTGGTGATCAAAACACGTGTCGAGGTATTAAAAATAACGGTTTGGTGTTTGGATGAAACTCCAGTAATATTTATTCCTGAACATGAATACATTTTTTTTACACATTTTTACTTTGTATTTCCGTATCTTTAACATATAATGTGTCTTAGAAAAGTTGATAGGACTATTTTTTCAACTCATCCGTTATGCAATGTAGCTCAAAATTCTGAATTTTGCCGTTGAGTCTATCGTTATTTAACCTGGTAGTGATTAGTGTTATCTATTGAGTCAAGGTCACGATTCAGAAATATTTTCTATAACACTAGATTTTCGTTCTGTATATTATATAATTCTTAAATTCGATTCATGATTTTCCTTCGTGTAATATGACTATTTCATTTATGTGAGTGAAATTGACATGAACTCAATGCCCTATGTCCCTATCTAGAATTGATAAATACTTTTGGGTGTTACAAAGTATATTTGGAGGAATTAATAACTACTCAAAAGAATCATAACTGGTGACGAATCATGGGTATATGGTTAAGACGTCGAAACCAAAGTCTAATCGTTCCAGTGGAAGAGCCAAGACAAAGAAAAGCGCCAAGTTCAATCAAATCTTTTGCCTAAAAACAACAACGTAATCATGCCTCAGCCACCGTATTCACCTGATTTGTCCCCCTGCGACTTTTTCCTGTACCCAAGATTGGAGAAACCCATGAAAAGATGGCGTTTTGTGACTATCGAGGAGATTAAAAACGAATCTCACAAAGGACTCAAGGACATACCAAAAAGTGCATATCTGAACTGATTCTGTATCATATCTAAGGGGACTACTTTGAAGAGGACAAGATATAGATTGATTAATAAATAAATATTTTTTCAAGAAAATAATGAAAATCTTTGATTAGAAGACAAATGTTAACGAATTGTCATCTGTTCATAGCGGTTGATAAAAAGAGATGTTACATAGAGAGTGTGTGATTTCTATGATCATAAATTGATGACGCATCGGTGAAGTTAAAATAATCGAAGAGTATTTTCCAGAACCATAATTATTCACATAAGAAATAAAATAGGCGTATTTTTAAGAAACGGTTAATTAATTGAAGGAAAACTGTACTGAAGACGAAGACATGATTTTCATATGTGTTGAGTGGAGAAATACTTCAGTAGCAAAATTTCACCATCGTTTACCTTGAATAGTGGTGTAAAAAATTAATGAAGAAAACAATCAAGAGACTGCCACAGGCACTTTCAAAAATCGAAATTATCAAAAACTAATAATTTTACAATGTTTGTGTAGATATCACTATGGATATTTTTTTTCGAATGTAACCAAAACTTGAAAAAGCTTTTTTTCAGAACTTTGTAGTACAATTTTTTGTAGTCACGGAAAATTCTTTTGTTTGAACTTCCTTAAAAATTTTTGCAAATATACTGAAAATAAAGAAATACAGGAAATTTGAACTTTTCATCTCAAAAGTAGAAAAAATAAAAAATAAAAAATGTTTGACCAGTAATATCAATCAACCAGTGTTCACAGATGGAGCGGTTGTAGTTCTGCCTTCTTAGACACTAAAACTCACTGAGAAAGTTGGATTGTGTTTGCGATAGTTAACTGCTATATGTATGTGCTTTCATTCTTAACATTACTGATGGTCCTCGAATTCACCATTTTTCATCCTATAACCGTATCGTCATCTCACACCTTTTGTGTGTAAGCGATGAACACAAGTTATTAATTAGTCGAATATGACTAATGAGTTTCTGATATCAATTGTTTCTCGATAGATTCGAATCGGTTTTTTTCTTTATAACTGGCAGCAATAGGTATCGGTGCCCAGGAATTCTTTTCATATCAAGAAACTAAAAATAGACATTAGATATAATACGGCCTTCGAAATACTATGCACAAGGGTAAACGTTGTTGACACATCACGCATACTTTATATATAACACGCATGACCTCGTCAAAAAATGGAAAGAATCTGCTGGGGGTTGGAGATATTTTCAAGATAAGAAAACCGAAGGCTTCTTATGGAATGTGGCATTCCGTGAAATCGTTTGTATTTTTATTTCATCCAAACCTTCAACAATTGATCGAATACATTAGCTTGGTGAGATATTGTGCTTTGAAGGGGTGTTTTCGTAAATATTTTTAAGGTTTTCCAAAATGGATTCACAATTAGTAGGCAAAGTGGAATTTTCGTTTGTGAAAAAAGTGTTTTAATCAACATCTACATGAATGAATTGAAAGCTTTAGATGAAGATGTAAAAATAAGATGTAATAAATAAACAATCTTACCTACGAAAATTTCAAATTCAATATCAAAACAACAGTGGTGATACCGTGAAAAACTATATGAAGAGAAACATAAATTCAAGTTTTGAGTTAATGATAATTGAGTAATATTTAAAATCCATTTAGTTGAACTGGAACTAGACAATGTCTTTCACATCTGTTTACCATTAGGCAAGAAACCTGAAAGTGATATCCGAATCTCAAGTGCCTGAACAGCCCATAGAATAGAAATAAAGCATCCACCCTACAACCTAACATCTTAAAGTGACAGGTCAGGACTCGGTAAATATTTCTAGATGCATAATACACAATGGATTGTTTAAAATGTAGAATTTTATGTAGATGTAGAATGACTTGCCCTTGAGTTGTGATGGTTGTGAACGCAAAATGCATACAGAATGTTCAAATCAAGTCCATCTGAATTGAAGGTATTGGCTTTAAAAGGAAAACAGCTGTTGAAGTTTTATTGTGATGATTGTCTCACAGGGGAAGATTAGTACCCAATTTAATCAAGAAGATTGATGAGTTGCTTTCTGAGGTTGATGAACTGAAATCAAAAATTCAAAAAGAAACATGTACATCTTTTTTCGAAGAAACAGTCATAAATGAAATATACGAGAAACAAAAAAGAATGAAAAGAATGATATTCAATTTAGCAGAAGGTGATTCTTACAACTCAGACTTGAATCCTGTTAAGGAAATAGTTAAAGAAGTTACTCATAAGGATTTGCATATTAAACAGATATTTAGAGTTGGATAAAAGAATAAAAGTGGTAACCGTGTGTTAAAAGTTATTTTTACCAGTGTAGAAGATGCAAACAAGTTAATTAAATCAAAAGAAAAAAAGAGATGCACTCAAAGGAAAAAAATCATTAATGCTGATCTAACTCCACTACAAGTAAAAAACTGGAACATGAAGAAAAAAGTCAATGATAGAAAGCAAGAAAGCAGAGGGGAGAAAATGTTATAATAAGATATGTGAATGGAGTACTTCAAATTACTGAAGCGACTGCAAAAAAGTAAAACCCAATCAGATTTCTGTTTTTTTTCTGGATGTCGGCGGTATGAGAACAAAACTATTAAAATTTCAACAAAGTGTTATGTGTTCAAACTATGACTTATAATTATATTATATTAGGAAACGCTAGTTGGAAGTTCCAGAAAATCACATTCGTTTTTGCTGCCTCTTGAACATTAACTACAAAGTAAACAAGTGAGGATTTTTCCAGCAAAAGATCTACAAACACAAGGCTCGATAGAACTGTACGGAATAATTCAATTCAGCCGGTCAGGAGTACTGATTCTGCTATTTTCCTGCTCACTAAGAGTATTCAACAACAACCCCAAGAATTCAGAACAATCCTCTTGTTGTCCTAACGAGTATCTAGTGGATTTCAAAGGCTCCAGGAAATCGCTTGATGGGAGAGATGATACATTCTTACGAAACTGCAACTGTATGAACAATTATTTCATCAGTTCGGACTTCCATTGTCTAATCTAATATAAAATGATTTGAAACCCTGAAAAAACAATTACAAAATTAATAAGGTTAACCGAAAATAACAATTTTATTAAACAAAAACTAAATTTACTAAAAATTAACAT
>WOGN01004490.1:0-14050 GCA_015342105.1 Leptinotarsa texana
GGATGTATTAATCATTTGAAAAAGCTAATGTTTTAGCGAAACATGTTATGATTATTTTCAATAAAGTTAGTGGAGATCAAATCGTTTAAGTGTAGTTTGTGAAATGACTACATATAACATTCCTTGAGTAAAATACATGATAAAAATCTTTATTTTCATTCTGTGATTTCAAAGCAGTAAAATATAAATAACACAGAGACATGTAAAAAAATACCAGAAAGCCAAAAAAGCAAAAATAAATCAAGGCGGCCACTAGGTTAGAGTTTCCAATATTTTCTATAAATATTTTGGAATAGATGTAATTTGATAAGTTTGAAAAATAAATAATCTATCATGCATTGAGACAACCGACTAAAAATTTATGGCATCATTATATTTTGAAAAAAATCAACTGATAGTTCAATTTGGAATACTCAGAAAAATATGCCTATGCAATACAAGACGAAAAACTGCTAGAGTTTGCTCGTCAATTGCTGTCTAATAAAGCTTACTACTAGGAATAAAACAAAATTTTTACATGCAAATTTTCGTTCACAAATTAAATTTCTTTTTCACAAAATATCTTTTATACTTTCCAACATGCACCATTCAAACTAAACAGAATACTATCTCCCAAGCCTACCATAACATTTATTGAGAGGTATGTGAACAAAAAATAAGATTCAGAAAAAATATCTTTCAAGAACGATTGTATGTACCTCTCAACACGTCATTGAGGTTTATAAAATGATAATAGATGTAACCAACGAAACAAAAAACAACAAGAAGAAGCATAACATGTTTTGCGTTAACACAAGAGCAATGCGGAAAATCTTTGAGAATTCTTGCCTTTTCAGACTCCTGTAGTCCAACGGAAGAGAAAAATGGAAAAATAAATAAGTGTTAGCAATTGTACAATAAGAATAACATCAATAGGTGCTTCAAGTAGATGATAGAAATCATAACTTGTTTGACAGTTTAGAACCACATTCAATAACACATTTCAATTGTTCCATTATAATTGCTATCATCAAATTTGAATAGGAAGGATATGTATAAACAGTTAAAATACTCCTTTTATGTAGACTGCTGAATTGACTCGGTACATGAAATAATTATTATTTATACTTGTAATAAATGACTATACTGACCTGTTGAGAGCCTCAACCTTTACCATATGAGGATCAACTTCATCCTTGAAGTTCTTGAGCTGGTTGATCTGTTTCTTTACAGCATCAATATCAGTTCCGAGTGGACCCAATTTTTCGAATTTTCTTTCAGCTTTATCCAAGAACTCGAGAAGATTCTGAAAATTCCTGAATTTAGTCGAAGTTCCTTCAATAAGTATAAGAGAACGCATCACTCTTACCACTAACATTGTACTTACCTCTAAGGTTTCGTGGAATTCCATTGCTTTCTCCATGGCATCAATGAGATTCTCCTCGCGTTTCGCGTACAGAGCAGTAATGTTATCCCAGGCATTGTCCAAATCTTCAATATGCTTTTTGACTTCAGGCTTGTCAGGCTCTCCGCATAGTTTCATTAGTTTTTCTCCGGAACTTCTCACTTTATCCACATCCGGTTTGGTTTGATCGATTTCTTGCCTGATCTCCTGCAGAGCCACCTGCTGTTCTTGTATGGCTTTCGGCTCAACAGCTGGAGGTTCCTGCGATACCAAAGAATCTTCAAGATCCTTGAGAGTGACCATAATGGCGTGGAGCTCCTTCCAGAATTTCTGGGCGGCATCCAACGCATCATCCAAGGACCTTCCGCGATCCTGAGTAGCTTTCTGTACATCATCCCAGAGATTTTTCAGTTTGTCGAGTTTGCGTTTGATATCTTTGATAGCGGGATCGGCTTTGTTGCCCGCTTTGCTGATGACGTCGTCTGCAGCACGTTTGACAGCCGCGTACGCTTCCTTCCTCTTATCCAGATCACCGGCAAGGTTGTCATTGTCCTCTATCTGATCCTTAATTTTAGGAACGTGCGCGGAAACAGGTTCTAGGTGGTTAACTTGATCAGCTGTGTTGGAAAGGGCTCGTAACATCCCCTCGAGCTTATCTGAAAACTTGGAGCTCTCTTGTAGGGCTTGCTCTAGGGCCTGTTGTCGCTCACGGAGTTCTAACCTGAGCGCTCCATACCTGGCGTTGTCGCTATCTAGCAACTCTTGCACTTTGCTTCCGTCATCTTCATTGCATAGCCTGATGAGTGCTTCTCCCGTTTTATTGAGCTTGTCGACGAGAGGCTTGTGCTCGTTGATTGACTGGAGGAACATCTCGTTTCGGTCCTGCTGCTGCGCTATGATGTCAGGCCTCAAAGCCGGCATAGTGAGCATGGACACCTGCTCCTCCATGTCTGCCAACCACGTGGTTAGCACGTTGTGCGTATCGTGGAAATGTTCTGCTAGTGGTAGAGCTTGTTCCAACACTCCCAACCTGTCCGAGCTCAAACCAGAAACGATGTCCATGGCTTCACGAAGGTCATCCATTTTCTCGCGGATGAATGAAGTGTCGTCGCTTGGCGGGGTCTCCCGCAATACTTTCTTGGCAGTTGAGAGTACGTCACGCACCCTGCCTTTTTGGCTGGAGATGTCGTCGTTGAGCGCTTTGTGCTCTTTTAGTTGGATCCTGATCAGATCTGGTTCCGCAGAGGGTTTTTCGGCGTCTCTTAGCTGACCGTCGACTTCCCTGAACCATTCCAGTAGCTCGTCGATATCTGCGGTGACTTCAAGAGCCCTCTGCTTACCCAGGTGGATTCTTTCGGCCCGCCTTTGTATTTGCTCAGCGATGGCGTCAAAGCGTCTGTTGTCTCGCGTAACTAGGCCTTCGATGGTCGCAGCGCCCTCTCCCGGGCTAGCTTGGCACAACTGCGGTCCCAGAATGTTTACGGACTCCAGTACAGGTCTCAGTTCCTGAAGATCTACTTCTAGTCGGGCGATATCTCCTTCGTACGGTTCTGCGGACTGCAGAATCGACTCCGCGCCCTGCATCCAATCTACTAATCGGTTGTGATTGACGTGGAACTTCTGAACCAGCGGTAGCATCGTTTCTGCTTGTTTGAGCAGCTCGGCCGCTTTAGTCGTGAGGTCGTTGTATCTGCGCTGCAAGGAATCCAGCTTATCTTTAAGCTGCAAAGCCTCGTCCGAGGAAATGTGTCTCATCAGTTCAACCCCAGCATCTACGGTGCCATCTATGTCAGTTTGTCGACCAGCTATGTCTTCGGACAAGTTTGTCAAGTCGTCCATCTGCTCGAGTAGCTTCTCGTTGTGCACAGCTAGAATCTTGTATCTCGCGAGCCTTTGCTCCATCTGATCCATCCAGACGGCCAAATCTTGGTAGGTCAAGACGAGATGTCTAAGACCTTGCCTAGAGGCTGTTAATAGTTGGCCTATGTTCTCGCTGGCTTCCACTAGGATGCCATATCTGTCGGTGGCTTCTTGCAACTTATCGGCTAGCCCTGCGGCTTCATCATCTCCGACTAGAGACATCAGATTTGACGCGATTTCAGTGAGTTCTTTGAAGTCTGGTTTCTTATCCAATATATCGTTGTGTAGAGCGTCGTGTTCCCGTATTCTTTGTTGAATCTTTTCTTCATCTGTTGGTACGAGCTCCATGTCCTTGACTTTTTTCTCCGAGCGGTCCAGCCAATCCTGTAAGGGAATCAACTTGTCCTGGAACTCTTTGGCAACCCGCATGGCTTGTTCCAAGTCCAAGGTACGTTGCTGTGCCCCTTCTGTGAGTGCATCGAAGCGACCTATTAGATCCTTCAGTTGTTTTTCGATGGCTTTACGTTCTGCAGGTTCTGCTTCTTTAGCAATATCGTTGCCCATGTTGAATAGCGATGTCATAGAGTTTTGCCTGTCGAGTAACATCTTCTTCAAGAACTTCTGCTCTTGCAGTTGGGCCTTGACCACCTTGTAGTCTGCTGATGGTGGTTTTTGATTCGCAACCAACTCTTCAGTGTCAGTTAACCATTTGGCTAGACCGTCCAGAGCTTCTTGGAACTTGCCCGACTGCAGTAAGCCAATATCTAGCCTTCTCTCTCTGTCATTAATTTTTTCTTTGAGATCGTTCCACAGCCCGTTCATTTTCTCCAGGTCCTTCTCGAGAGCGGTAGTGTTGATGCCTGGGGCTGCAGACTGGATGAGTCCCTGACCCACTTTGTTGACCTCATCGATTTGTCTACCCAAGGGTTCGATGTGGCCGGCAGTGAACTTCTTAAAGTCTTTTTGTTGTGCTCTAATAGTGTCGACTTCGGAAGCGACTGGCTTGAGTTTACGAAGTTCTGAGGCGGCATTTTGTATGCCATCTATAGCGTTTGCGTGAGTAATGTAAAAACCTTCTAGCTTCTTCAACGCTCCATCGAGTTCTTTTTCTCTATTGAGTGCACGGTCATCTAACTTACCAAGTAATTTCTTGAGCGTGTCTACCTGTTGTCTTGTTTGGGCCGTATCCGGAGCAAATCCGTTGTCAACAAGCCTCTCGCCGGATTGAATGGCATCAGTCAAGTCGTCGGTGGCTTTGTTGATTTTTCCGATAAATTTGTTGACGTCATCAATTTGTCCACGTACCGTCTTAACGTCTCTACCGGGTGGTCTCATGTTGTCCAACTCAGACTCCAACGCAGAGAGATCTTGGGAAATGCCCTTCACTTGATCATTGAACTGAGTCACCGCAGTAGCGGCTGATTGTAAGTCCGAGCAACGGTCATCGAGTTTGCTGGCCAGCTCGTCAATACGATCTCCCAAACCGTCAACTTCATCTTTAAGGTGTACCGCGTCGATGCCGTTCTCTCCAGCCTCATTGCACAGATCGTCAGCCTGTTGACGAACGACTTGCAGTGGTTTCTTCAGCTTAGCCGTCTCTTCTCTGAGTGCTTTTATTCTCTCGAGCAACTTTGGATCTCGGGCTGCTCCTCCAAGTGCGTCGTGTGACGCCAATTTGTCTTCGCAGCGCTCTAAGCTGTGTTGAAGGTCTCTCAAATTCTCGCCAAAGTTTGCTAGTTTTCTTGATTGGTCTTCGAGAGCTTGGGTTCTCAGAATCAAGTCATTGTTAAGCCTATCCCATCTATCTTTGAGATCAGCGAGTTCGTTCTTGACGTCATCTTTGTCTATATCGCAAGCGCTCAAGAAGGAATCCCCTAGAGACTTGGTGTTTTCGTAATCTCCGGACTTCTTCCACACTTCGTTTCGGAACGCTTGCAGCTCCTTCAGCTGCTTCTCGATGTGTTTACGTTGGAACGAGGAAGGTTTGAGAGTGTCCAGCTTATCCTCGGCCTGTCTTAGCCAAGGCAGGAAGGTTTCCAGAGTCTTGTAGTACTTGCGGCAGTGCTCTTTGCAGGTTTGCAACCTAGTGTGCCTCTCCAAAGTTTCTTTGCGCAGCTTCTCCCAGTTCTGGTTGATCTTGTCCAGGTCTCTCTGCAGAGATCTCGTATCGGTTCTATTATTCCTACTTAGAACGTCTCTGCCCTTGTTCAGGAGCATGATGACTTCGTGTTCTCTGGCGAGCACGTCTCTGTAGATGGGTTCGTGCTGCGTGACTTGTTGTTCCAGCACGTCTCTGTTGGCTGATATTAGGAATTTTTCTGATAATGATCCAAGCTCGTCTGACAACCATCCTAGTGTTTTGGCGCAAGTCTCTTCGAACTGACGCCCATCTCTGATAGATCCTTCAATCTCGGCCTTCTTGTGGTCCAGTTTTCTTTGCAGGGCGTTGTATTGTCTTCCAACCGATGCCAGTTTGGCTTGAATATCAGCTCTGGAAGCAGGATCACTCAGCACGTCGCAGAGCTGTGCTCCGTTAGCTTCCAAATCGGTTAACAGAGGGCGTTGTCCCTCCAGCTGTCGTTCGAGATTCTCCACTTTACGTAGTTGTTCTTCGGGGTCTTTGTCTAATGGTAGTTCATCCAAGTTGTCGGATATTCCTTGTAACGCGTCTCTTAGTCGCGTGAGTTGAGCGTCGAATTCTCTGCTGGTGTCTGCTGCCGCGCCGAGTGAATCTGCACGTTCCTCCAATTTGCCTAGTAGGTCCGCCCACTTTTGTTGAACGGCGGCTAGCTTCGAGTTGATCCTCTGGTGGTCAGGAGATTTGAGGTCCAGGTATCCTAAGACGTCATCGCCGACGTCGATGAGATGCTGCAACTGAGGCTGTTGAGTGCGGAACTCCTCGCGAAGCACTTGCACCTGCTGTACCTGTGACTGCACCATGCGGGAGTCACTAGAAATTGGTCCTAAAACAGTTAACATCCTATCCTTAGAGCCCAACCACGAGGTCAAAGAATCATGGGTATCGTGGAACTCCTTCATGTCTTCCATGAATTTGATGCGGTTCTTCAAGTGGTCGTTTAAGCTCTTCCAATGCGAAACTACGTCTTCTAGTTCGTCGTTCAAGTTATCCGAACCAATCGCACCAGGCTTTCGCCTGAGCAGGTCTTTTATTTGAATCTTGGTGGAATCCAGCAACGACTGTTTTTCGTACATTTCTTCCAACACGTGTTTGATTTGTCTGTTGAGTTTGTCAGCTTCATCTTTGGTGCTGGGTACTGTGTCTTTGGGAAGCTGTCTTTGGACTTTGTCGAGGAAACCGCTGAGGATTCTGAGATTATCCAGTTGCTTCTTGACTTCGTCGCGTACCGAGTCGATTTCGGACTGCCTGTCGTTGATTTTAGCGCCTAGCAAAGAATACCTGTTGTTTATTTCAGAGAGTTGTTGTTGAACTGGTGACAACTCTTCGAGATGGAAGCCGTCCTGGCTGGATCTGCGCGAGGAGAAGCCACTAGAACCTCCTGGAGATAGCGGTGATAGTACTTTCGTAGGTGATGGTGACCGACCGTTTCTAGATGGCAATTTTCCAGGAGCTGGAGAGGTACGCTTAGTAGGGCTGTACGCCTTTCGCCTGGTAGGCGACTCTGGCCTATCGGCCCTCATCAGGTTATCGTATATGGTACCGACGTCGTTGATTTTGTCAATGGTAGAGGAGTATTCTTTGTACTCCTTGACAATCGGTTTGAGCTCTTCGTTTTGCTTCTTTAGAGTTTCCAGATGCACAGCGACCATTTCCAGTCGCGTGACTTTCAATTCCATTTTGTTGAGCCACTCGTTCACTTGGGTCCTCAATGTTTCGTACGACTTGTTATGCTCTGCGCGTAGACTTGATAGCCTGGCTTTTTCTTCGAGTAAATGCTCCAGTTCCTTCCACTGAGTTTCAAGCAACTTGACGCGGTCTCTCACGCTGGCCGTGTCGGTGACGTCTCTCTTGTTGAGGAGTTCTTTGCCGATCTTTACGGTCTCTTCGTACATGTGTCGGTTTTCGTCTCGGTTAGCGGCGATTTTCTTCATCTGGTTGACAAACTCGTCTGCGGGTAGCTTGCTCATGTCTTTCGACTCTATGATATCCATGACGCTGGTGTACCAATCTCCGAACTTGACTGCTTGATTACCGAACACTCTCAGGTCTTGATTGGTTTCTTCCAGAAACACCCCGCGATTCTGAGCGCGGTCGAAGAGTTTCTCGAATCTCACCTTGACATCGTTTAGTTTTCCTTCTATTTTCTTGGCAACTCTCGCGTTGCTAGTCGACACTATCAGCTCGTTGGCGGATAAGTATATAGAGTCGATGGAGGATATGTGGATGTCTACGTCGGCTTGGAATGCGCGATGGTCTCTCAGTTGTTCTTCCAGGCGTTCTTTGATTAGCGACGCCGGTTTCTGCATGTTCTTGAATTGATTCTCGGCCTGATTCAACCAGTCGATGATGCCGTCTAGGGCGTCTTGGACGCCTTGCGATTGGACGAGGGCTGTTTCGAGATCCTGGCAGCGATTCGCGATGGCGCTGCTCAGTTGGGTATATTTGTTTTCCAGAGTTTTGATCGGTTCTTCTAGTCGTGCTATTTCCGATGGAGATATCTGGCCTTCAAGAGATATGAGGAGAGAACTGGTGGCCTGTGGAGAGGATGAGAATAAATTGATGAAGGGGATTACAGGGTGGAAAATACAAAAGAAACGAAGCCGATTTTTGGAAAAAAATCGTTTGGGTCGACGATTTTTATCTTAATGAGAGAGACTTTTAGGCATATTTTACTTTCATCACTGTCACCCCGTTGAAGGAATACGAATCAACCCTTAAATCATAAAAGGTGTTAGATTTCTCTTTTCAACTATTTCTAGATATATTTGGCTTTTATGCATGCGATATTAGGAAGTTAGGTTATTACAAATAATGACAAGTTAACATCAATCAACTTTTAACCGAAATTCTTGTGACTATTGTGTTGACCAAATAAAGGGATTCTGAAGATCACTTAATATTTTTTTTTTACTTCAACAAGTGTTCATAATAGTACTTTCCTGCTTTTATGAAGTGATTGAGGTTCTGTTCAAAGCAGTTTCAGACGCTCTGAAGTCATGTTTCAACATTTAACAATAATGCGTTGCTGGTAATTATCTACAGATGAAGGTTGAGCCTGCGCGGATTAAATGATTTCGAACCCTACTGACCCACTGAGCTATCAGAGTTTATAAGTCATAGTTACAGTCATTACTTCATATGATTTCCGTTTTGATTTTCAGTAACCTCAATATTAGTCATTGGTAAATACACGTGGGCAATGAATCTATAGACAACCATTTTTTCTATGAGCGAAAAATGATGAAAAAAGGGTTGACGATTATGTTCAATTAGAGGGATTTATTGTTTGAACGATAGTTTGCAGTCATAGTATTGAAGTGACATAACAGTATCGTAAGTCAAGAGTCCTTAGATTTTAAAACCAATAGATAACGTATCACTATACTTTGACTCTTTTATACCACACAAATAGTTGTTTCTCCAACTCCCACTCCTCCGTTTTTACCGTCATCTAGTCGACCAATAAGAAGCTACCGTGCACACAGCGGGAAATTCAAATTGTTCTCACTTAAACGAGATTTGGGCCTCGAGATAGGACCTAGAATTAGGATAAGGTACCCCCGAAAAATTTCAGGCGAAATATCTCCAAAACATGTTGGGCTTCGAAATAGTACTTTGACTTGGACCTCGAATTGGGTTAGGTACCTCAAAATTTTTTTGGCACCGATTGGGACGTTGGTGAGGTTTTGGTCATTGAATTGGTCTTCGAATAGGTCCCCGATTTCACATTTCATAGTAAGTAAATTTTATATCGAAATTATGAAGTTTATTTACAGAACAACTCCATTTTTCATTGAATGACCCAAAATCGTAACATGAGGTTACTTTTTAGTGAATTTCATGAATAAAACCAATTCATTAACGGCTTAGGTTATTCTATTGACCGTACTGTAGTTAGATTGTTTCAATTCTACTTCTTACAGTATCATATGCTCAAAATATTTCTCCCTCATTTCAGGCAGACCCTGCTTAACTAAATGTTAAAAGTACCTTCGAAAATTCCTCATTATCACCGTTATTAAGCTGCTACCACATGAGAAATCAGTGGTTCATGAAACATCTGATAAATATCAGTAATTAAACTACTGTTTTGGCTAAAATCGCGACGACTATTAGGCGCTACCTATCTATCACACCCAGTTGGTTCAAATCGAAACTTACCTGTTTGGCGTTGTCAACCAGCCTTCCATTAGCGACGAACTCATTGTTCAGAGCCTTAGCGCTCTGCAGCTGATCCTCAACTGCTTTCGGATCTCCGGCGATCGGATCGTTCAGCAGCTGTTTCGCTCTTGGTTCCGCGTCTCTGAGCCAAGCCTTGGCCTTGTCTAGAGCGTCTAAATACTCTCTTTGGCGTCCACCCACACCAGAAAGGCGATCAGAAAGATTGTTGGCCCGATGTAGGAGATCGCGGTATTGCTGGGTGACCAAAGATACTTCGCTGCGTACGGGCGAGTCTTGGGACGAGTAGGGTTCTATGTGAGGCAGACGTGAGGGAAGGGTGGTACGGAAGTCGTTGAGAATGTTGAGATATTCCTGGAGAAAAAACAGAGTTCAGATAACATTGCGAAATGGTCTCTTTTCACGATGATAAATCAAGTTTGTAGCGGCGGATCCTAAACCGAATTTCTCTTATCAAATAGCTTCTTGAACTCTCTAGTGGGAATGAACATACCCCTCATTCTAGAAATGACAAGTTATCCTTTTTGCGAAAGTTTGAAAAATCTGTTTGAAAATCAGTTTTCCGTCAACTAGATGCCGCTCATTTACAAACGAGAATCCTCAGGAGCGGAAACTTCTACGAGCTAAAGATTAACAAGGTCTTGTGATGTTCATAAATTATTCATGAAGGAGGACATTTAGGCCAAAATAGAGCTGTATAAAGAAGACGTTCGAGATTTGTTTTGATTGATATGTATATGGTAAACTCCACCACATTAAATGAAGACCATTAATCATTGGAATAAACCAAAAATCATGGATCATCTCAAGGAAATTTCCAGACATTTTATGATAGAATGCAAGATAAATGACAGCAGACTCAAAATGTACAGTAGATTCTACAAAATGGTTCGAGTCCACGGTTTTACCCTTCACAAAAGCAATGTTTTAGCCAATATAAACAGAACATAAGTTACCTTTCCTTCGTCGACGAACTTCTGTGCAGACATTGTGATGAATCTCAGATCCGCTTGATGGGCTATCACGTCTCCCACGAACTCCTTGGTACTATCGGTACTAGAATCCAGATTCTGCAAATCGCTCAAAGACCTCTCCTTGTCTTCCAGAACTCTCCTCGCCTTGCTCAACCACGTCGAAAAAACGCTGAGCTCGCCTTTGAGTTTACCCAGTTCATCCCTAGCAGCGAGCAACCTTCTTAAGAGTTTCTCAGTGCGATCACCAGCTTTGTCATAACGCGTTTTGAGGTTACGTCCGCTCTTTTCTAGAGCAGAAATTTCGCTTTTGGATAGAACGTCTCCTGCGGTCAGAACAAGTTGCCTCACTTGATCTCCGCAGTAGGAAACCTGGCCGGAGTGTTGTTCCAGGTCATCGCGGATCTGTTTCATGGTGTTGATTTGATTGCGGAGTTCCTCTTCCACCTCGTGGATGACGTCTTGGTTCGCGATCCGGTCTTCTATTTCGTCTATCCAGCAGAGGAGTTTTGACAAAGTGTCGTCGCACAGTTTGTATTTTTCTTCGACTGCTTGCTGGAAGTTAATTACAGAGTTAGCTCAGAATGGGGTTTGGGGAATTGTTAGAAGGTTTTACTCTACCGGAGGTTCTGAATTTGCTTCAGATGGAGAGAGTTGGGGACAATATGGATTAACAGATGAGAATGCGCAATAAAGCTGAAGTGAAAAAATATTTGTTTTATCAATTTTGATAAAAAGTGTATCTTTCTTCAAACTAAGAATCAGCCAGAAATTGTGTTATATGTTACATCACAATGTGGAATTATTTAAAGTATAAATAAAAGTTTGAATCATCATAGTTGAAGGTTTCTGTACTTGTGATGTACTCTTCAATAGAGTGGACTGTATAATCTGAGCTGATTTAATTGAGAATTTTGATTGAATAGCATAACTAAACTACACTGTGTTACACTCGACATTCAAAAAAATTCTGTTAAGTCGCCCTAGCATCACTTTGTACCATCACATCGTTGGCGTTGTTGCCGGACTTACAAAATTTAATAAAAAGAAAGAAAGAACAATAGTTGAAAAAAAACGATATTACCAAGGGGGAAGTAATATACTATGTTCACGATTTTTCAAGTAATTTCCAAATTCTTGAAAACTGTACAAGCAACACTTATTGAGTACATTTCGGAGATTTTCAATAAGCTTTTTCTGTTGAATGATCTCATTATATGAGGAAAAAAGTTTAAATAGTAACATCTCCCCATTATGTCCAAATACAGATTATTACAATTTTTGGTAGCATATTTGGAAATATCTAAGACTTTTTTAGATTTAATAACATTTATTTATTTAGTGAACTACGAGTATACAATAGGTTACAATAGAAAGTAAATCAATTTGAATGTATCTCTGAATAATTAACTATGAATTAATTAATGGGAAAGAGATGTTTTGGCTTTCTATTTCTCCATCTTTATACAAAAAAAAATTGGGAATTTTTCTTTGCTACTTTCTCATAACATACTATTGTTGCTTATAGCTAATGTACTAATAAATTATATACATTATGAGACTGATAATGGGGAATGTTCCTTCTGACGAAAATCAAGTACTTTTCATAAAAGAGCTCTAAAACTACGCATTTTAAAATTATTATTTCAGTCTTTTTCTTTAAAAAATTATTTAAATACTTAGAAAAGAGGAATGAAATAAGGCATTCAACATTTAAAGGTATTCGTTTCTATTTCACCATTTGGCAACATCGGTTAGAGCTAATGAAGGACAATGAATCTGTTACCTGACTGAGACAAACAAAGATGACATATTTCAGAGGCGTGCTGTTCTGTTTACTTATGTTCCGAGTTCCGAGACACTCTGTGACATATGACATTTTGTGCACCTAAACTATCTTTCTCTATATAAATAAATAACAAAACAACTGTTGTTTATGTGTCTCGTGGAGGTGGTATTGAACCATAATTTATATTTTGCCTTAATTGTTGATTTATAAGGATAATTTTCCTTTTTCAAAGTAGAATATCTAGGTACGTATAAATTACTTCAACTTGACATAGGCGCTGTTGCCAATATGTGAATTAGAAATAAATCCCTCTAAAAATTAAAACCCAACATTTGAAACATCAATTTGAATACTTTTTGAAGGGAATTCGAAAAACTCATGAATTGAAGTCAAATTTATTTTGTTCAAACTTGAATTTGCTGTAATAACCCAAGTTGAGGAACATTCCCCATTATTGAAGTTGAGTTTTCAAGATTTCACACAAAAAAAACCCGGCACTACTGAGTAGACTCCCACATTCTGCTGGTTATATCAATTAAAATGCTGTGAATCAGCATAGTTGACAAAAACGCGTTCAACAACTTTCAAGTTGTTGTCATTGGATTACTGATTCTTCAAAATGAGCTTGCCTTCAAGCATACTCTGGGGCTGAAGGTTTAATATTCAATAAAGACATATTTATTTCATGGGTGGCCAGAATTAGATAGTCTATTACATCAAAGACAGCTAATGATTTGAGTATTTTCACTTGTGAGGGTATATTAATACTTATACTACTATGTCAGTGTTCAAGTCATTTTGATTTCTATGAAACACCTTTATTTTGGAGTGCAAAACACTATATTGCAGTACTTGTGCCGCCATGATAAATCTAAAACTATTTAAATTAACTCAGGTATTTTGAATAAGGAACCATTTCCTTGGAAACTTATTACCAAGTGGCTTTGACATAATGAGGTTATGCACACGAGTCATTATAGGTGGTGGTGCTAATTGATGGTGTTACCTCTATGTATTGGAACTCAATTGTATGTAATGGATTTTTGGCAAGAGGTCACTTTTTTACCAAGATGCCATAGTTTCATTCTTCTGAATACACATTGAAGTTTTCGAGTTTCCATGTGCAACTGATTGTTTTTTTTAAAGTTGAAGGTTTGAGAGGTCATAATGTTTTCACCGTCAACAAGTAGACAATTGAAACTGCAAATAAATCGACACTTGTTTCACTTCAGTTGTGCCACTTGTATACTTTATACATTCAAAGATCAAAAAGCTTTATTGCACACTCTAGAGACTGACTCAAAAGCACAAATGACACTAGACCAGTAACTGAAACTTTGATTGACATTATTTTAGAGTTGAGCTCCTTTTGTTATTCTCTTCGGGTCTAGAATTCACCAGCGTTTGAGTTGGTCTTCTGATAATCCTAATTGTTGTACTGGATTTGTGGAATCGTAGATACGTATCTAAATCATCACAAACAGTTTTAGACAATACAGGCACAAACATAGCACTTTCGGCATAGGAGCTAAGAACCCTAAACCTATCACATGCACTCACAACCACACAGAGAAGAAAAAGGTTAGTGAAACAAAAAACAAAATAAAAATGGCGATGTTACCTATCATTTGAACCTGTGAACAGATAAGTGGAACAGCACAATGATTAGAACAAAACTTCAAAGTGAATTCACCTAATAAAATACAACGGACCATCACATTGTGATA
>WOGN01004491.1:0-14048 GCA_015342105.1 Leptinotarsa texana
ATAAGTGATCTTGGATGGTGGCATGAAAGTCTTCAGATATCAATACCACCCTTCGCGGTGTACCCCTACCTGGCTGGGGTGAGATGGATGAAGATATTATTCATCTGTTAACGGAAGACATAGGGACCTCATTCGACAGAGTGTCGGGATCTTCTATATCGGGAGGGGTCGTCTACAGCGTAATCTATAGCTTCCCTGACTAATCAAAATGTGAACAACCAAGAAAAGTACTTTATAAAAATAACTTCGTGAACGCAAGCGAGACATAAGTGGAACCACCTATTGGAGTGACACCCAAGTCAACTTGCCAAATTTTTATGTCAGTGTTGGTGGTTTGACCAATCAACCGACAACTGCAGTAGCAGAAATTTGGGAAGCTAACCTGAAATGACATCGGAGAACGAATCCATATCTCATCTATTTATCTTTTAATTTTCATGGAATTATTGTCCAGCAGCTTGACTGTATTAACCTTTCTACTATATACCAATATAAAGTGGTAACACATATACATGACCTTGGCCAAACTGGATCCAAACTGGATATTTTTGGAATATTAATGAAATTTCTGAAATGTAAATATACTGTTTCCTCGGTAAACTGAATTAGTTAGTAATTTGGTAAAAAATTATAAGTCAGTGGATAAGCAACTGAAAATTATGCACCTAACTTTTTCACACTGTTTGGCAAAAAGTACCTTTATCTGATAGAAGGGTTTTTCAGAAGTGAATTTGTGCATTTTGAGAATAAAAAGGGATTACTTTTCTGAATGATTTTTTTTTCATTTATTCTTTTCAGTGGTTCATATTACGCAGTTACTTCTCGGAGTGAACTTTTTATTTGCTTTTTTCAGAAATGCGGAATCTACTTTCTTTTGATACTGTAATTGATTATTATAAAATGTACTTGCTGAAAAACGACTTTTTTCACTCGTTTCACTGTTATCAAATAACAGTGCATTGTTGGCTATCAATAGATGAATTAGAGAGTTTAATAGATAAGGCCAACGTCGTTTATCACTAACAGTGATGTGACGTTAGAATTCCAATCGTTACTTATCAGTTCAACATGTCTAACGTGGATAAAACGATTATTTTCAATTAGGAAAAAAGTCTGCTAAAGAATCTTTCGAAATGGTATAGGTTCAGGCCATTCAGGTGAATGTAATGTTCTGAATGATCAAAGAAAGGTTCTTGACTGTGCCTCAATAGCAGCATTTGCTGTATGCCTAATGTAATATATGATGGGGAAAAATTTACAATTCACAGCCACAAGCAACGAAATCCTATACCTACTGTTATTCACCACTATCTTGTTTGCGAAACATACTCTATTTTCGGCAGAGTCTATAAATGTCCTGATATATGTTCCCCTTTTCAGCAATCAAGTTCGCATTCGCATTTATTCTTAAGTACAATTACTCTTCATCATTGCTAAAATGAGTAGCTTTAGAGTATTTTGTTTCTCACAATTTGGTGGAATAAGTTATTTTCATTATTGAATATTCATTATTAAATGAAGTCGAAATATTCACGTCACTTTGGAATTACCATAAAAACATATGATAGCACCCCATACATCACTTATCTCAAGGACTCGGATTTATCGACTAGATTAATCTCGAGTGAATTTATCAAAAAACTGGTTTTCTTTGGAATTTTGAGAATCAAAAATATAATCTTGCGAATTGAAAGTATAGAAAATAAAGCAAATGAAATTGAACATTTGATTCCAGTACATTGAAAGAATATGACTTTTGAATCCTTATTTTGAAGTATGAGAACCTGGGTTTTTATACATTTATCTGAGCGACTTTCTTCCAATACTTTATTTCGATGCCGACGATGTTCCAGAACAGAGCATTTTTCATAAAACTCAATTAAATCTTTCTTATCTTTTTGCTGTATGCTCCTTATATATTGGGCAAAATCTTTCGGATTTTGTTTTCTGAAAGCGTAGATCTAAAATAACTGTTCCAGAAAAAAAGAAATTGTATGGAGAAATTTATATCAGTCTTAGTAACTGAAACAAATTACCAGTTTCTATAAATTGAAAACATAGGTACGATAGGGAATATTTGAATGTTTGTGCTAGTAATGTTGGGAAGATGGATGTCTATTTCTCATATTTAAAAATTTCTCTCAATATGTTGGTCTCCAATATATTTTCCCTGCATTTTATGTATTTGCAAGAAACTTTCTTATGCCCTTTCTAGAGTTCTGTACAGTTTCATGTTTATTATTTTGAATTTTCAAACCGATATTTTTCAGTATTCGGTATATTCACACCTTTTTCATTTATCCTTTCAACGACATTTAGATTGATAATTGAAAAAATCATACTTATTTTATGGTCATGCAAAATTTACCGACTTTTAACAAAAAATAAGTTGTGCCAAAAATGTTTTGGTTCGAAGAATAACTTTTCATTTCATGTATTCTTATGAATATATTCTCCATTCCCATTCCAAGAGTAAGAAACATCCTGAATGATTATATTGAAAGGCAGAAAGGTTACGTATTTTTATTTTTTCTTTGTTGTATGATTCTGACAGAAAGTTGAACTTCATATATTGCTACTTTAATCTCGAAATTTTCACTTCAAATTCAAAATTTCGAATTATGAAATAAAAATATTCGAATTGAAGTTAAAATTTCGAGTTTGAAGCTGAACTTTTCGAAGTCAATATTATTCAGAAACAAAGAATGCAAATATGTAGCCTTTTTGGCATGTTTATTGTTAGTAAAAATTTTGCATTTTGGATTTCTTGTTTCTTAGGAAATGAAAAATTGTACTCTCAGTCTTGGGTTTACGTGTTTCACGAATTGAATGTTTCTGCTTCACAAATTTTTCTACGTGTTTTCTGCTCGTATCTCAAAGTTGATGTCCGATTATACTAACTTAGGCCAAAATCACTTAAGGCCGAATTCATTCGTAGTATCTTTTTCGACCAGGCAATTCATGATGATCATCGATTTCCATATCAGCAAACCTCTCTAGCAGCTCCCTTCGGTAGTTCCGACCCTCCGCTTTACTCCTGTCGATAAAGACAGCTCTCCTTTCGTCAGGATACCTCCTGCTGGCACCTTCACGTCTGGAGTCATCGACGGGAAATCTAGCCTTCTCCCGGTCAGCCTGTCTCCTTTCAATCTCTGACCGCCTCTCCAGCAGTAAATCGTCGTACCGTTTTTCCCGGTCCGACCTAGAATCTCGGTACTCTCTGGGGATCTGAGGTTTATAGTAAGTGTCTGCTCTTGGCGATAGATCATCATGGATTTCCTCTTCAATGGGTTGCTCCGTTGATAGCCTCCACTATATGGCGTTGAGAGCTCTTCTGGATGGACCCCGGTGAGCGGGAAACTCTTCCTCTCTAGGCCGGTGCTCCCGAGAAGGTATCCTTTCTAGTGGGCGATCCCTGTAGTCCTCTCCACCGTGGAGGTGATGAGGTATGTGAGTGTTCAAGTGCTCTCTGTCTGAAAAATCCTCGTAGCTTCTCTCTTGATCCAGTCGGGCCCTCGTAGTCCTCGTGTGGCTCGTATGGAAAGTTGGAACTGCATAGAATATAGGAATTAGTAAACTAGAAAATTTGTCAGTTTAAAAAAAAACCCTTTAGGAACAAAAAAAACACACACTCTTTACCTGTTATAGTCTCTTTCGGAACATCTGTCAATATTTCGGGCAGCTCTAACTGAAAAGCATGTAACGAGGAGTTCGTCGAAATAATGCTCAGAGAATAGACGGCAAGTTCTTTTTCGAAGAAGCCACACAAAAGGCCGTATCTGTTAATCAAATAAGTACAGCAATACCCAAACGGTTTGTTTATAAAATCAAGAAAAGGCTATGACATCACCCCTTACGAAAATGTCATCTATGCGATCGGTAAAGGACTCAATTCACGAATATCAAAGATAAACGAGGCTCCACAAGGCGGTCAGTTATAAATCCAGCAAGGCAACTAGATAAAACCAGAAGAGAAGATACTCTATCGTAAATTTTTGAATTTATTGACAATATTCTATGAACGACCAAACTGATTTGAAAAAAATAGTTTCTCACCAGAAAGTCATACTTAGAATCAATACCCGTACCATTAATTCATGCCATTAATTTTATTAACATGCTTTTACTTGAGCTTAGTGAATTATATATTAAATTTGATTTTCCAGGAAGTTGAATTAATTAATTATCTTACAGAACTTCAAGTAGTTAACAACTAATGAAAAGATAAATGAACATGTCTATGTTTTTTACCACTTTTATTTGTAACTAACGTTACTACAGTTTCATCTTAAATGGACATTCTCAAACTTATACAATAAATTTATTGTATGAGTTTGAGAATGTATATATAAGACGAAACTGCAGTAACGTTAGTTACAAATAAAAGTGATAAAAAACATAGAAATTTCCATTCCTCTTGTCATTATGATTTCCTACCACGTAGTAACGGCTACATCCATCAATTTATTGAAATAAGCAAATAACTAATATTGGAAAATAGTTCTATCCGATGATTTTTTCACTTAAAACCAATTGAAATAAATCACATACTAAATGTTACGGCGAAGGATACCCCAGTATAATAATGAAAACCGCCACTAAATCGGTTGAACCGTTTTTAAAAACTTGGTGTCGACAAAGGCACAGACAAACGACAAAAATCATTCATTTGGGTGCTACTGCATTAATTCCTACATTCCTGAAATATCTTCCTGGTACAGACGGATATCTCTCACACTTAAACTATATGTATCAATTTTGAGGATGATCCAAAAATAAAATGATACATTTGTAGATCTAAATAGTTACAGGATTTGATTTTTGGTAGAAGTGGAACATCAGTTCGAATATACAGAAAATTAATTTTTTCTACACCAATTCTCTGGTATTGTTGTAAATCATGCCCGAAAGAAAATAACGCCGGCCGCCGCTGGTAGCCATAAACCAGGCGTGACGTGGCTAAGAGCGCGCGAGTGCACGATGATTTCCCGCCACCCGAAAAGCAGCAGGAAGAATGTTACCGACTTCGACAGAACTTTGGCAAAATTTCGAAAACATTCGACTACGATATATAAAGGCTAGCCAGGAGGATATCGAGACTGTCAAATGGACGTTACAGTACGGTACGTGCAGTGATCTACAAAGGCCATAAGTTTCAGTTGAAGTATTTGTGTATTTAAAGTTAAATAAAGTTAAGTTTGATTATTAAGTATAGTCAATTATTGGTCAATCCACGGGGAAAATCGCAACAGTATACTTTCTATGGCTAAAGGTTAAATCAGATAGCTAATCTGTGTTAGAATGAAGTTGTGATTTTCTTCTCACTCTTGTGAGTGGAACGTGTTTCGAATAAAGGCATTTTACAGTTTAGAACTTGAGGAAGTTGAGAACTTTGAGATAATACTTCATCTTGAAGTCTAATCTATACCATTAGTCCCACAACTACTCTAAATAAGCAAATTCCTGTTAAAATTCACTTACATCTGCAAGGATATGAAAACGACCTTCATGGATTTATCATTTAGGAGGGAAGGACTGTTTAATAATGCCAAAACTTCAAAGTACTTCATCCATGAGCTGATACAAGACAGCTATGTTTTGATCAGTCATGGATTTCATCAGTGGTACTAGACCGAATCATGGCTTCAGCATATTGAATTTTCCTATGCTGAGACCACGACGTCATCTATAGGATCGACAGTGAACGGAAAGCCCGCTGATCAAAAATAAACGAAAGTCTCAACAACAGCCCATTGCAAAGTCAAGCTATGTGTCTCACTGTGCAGTATTTACTGCAAGCAGATGAATAGGACCTTCATTTATTTTATATTCGTGGTTTGATTTTTTGGCGTATTTACACTGGGTTTAATCATTACTATTTAGTATTTTTGAAAAACAATCTTGAAATATGTATTAGATCATTAGTTGCAGATTTCCTTCACAAAAGACGACGGTATCCGCAAATTAAAGTATAGTACTGCAGCAATTCCAACTGAGTAAATCATTCAGTCATAAAATAAATATCATGTGATCCAAGCCTGTTCTTGAGGTTCACCACAGGTTATGGTTCTGGCAGTGCTGTTGGACATTGTAATGATTGATCAGATAACATTCAAAAAGTAGGCTGGTAATTATCGGTACAGACTATTTTCCCTGATTTATGCGAAGGTTTATTAACAGCTATTTTGAACTGGGGTGGTATTTCATAGTTATGTTGATTATGAAACATAATGATTATGAAATATATTTAGATATTGGTTCACAAGCTTTTTATTTCTGGGATGAGGGTTTAAACATCATGTATATATTTATAGATCCTAAAAACTGATTGTTTTATGCCCCTTTTTTTGTTCGAATACTGTTTTCTTATTTTTTAAAAACATTTTTTAAATGTCTGTTGGGAGTTTCTATAATTTCTATTGACTTAGTTACTATTTTTCCATTTTTTATCATCAAGTTTTTTCAAACATTTGAATTCGTTTAATTGGATTCGTTGAGTTAGATTCCAATGGAAGGAAATTTTTATGTTTTCCAATATCTTTAGATTTTTCTCTTTAGGGTCGCCATAAATTTTAAAAATATAAAATTTGATCAACCTCAGTTGAAGAACATAGAAATGCCTCAGTGATTCGTTCGATCGCCAAAATAAATTTCGAGTGTAAGGTTAAGAGCACCAGATATCGTAAATAAGCTATTTATTCAAATCCACCCTATATTTCATAGTTCAACCCACGCAAAATTCAATTCATTAAAGAGTGAATTTAGCGCCACACAATATAGATAATGATATATACGAGAACTGTTTGTGGTAATAATCTGAGGGAAAGGTTTTTTAATTGCAAAATAACCCAATCATTCAAAAGTGTTCTGTCAATTATAAGTAACATATCTTTTTTATCAACTAACGACTTGACCGAAGGGCGTACTATTGATGAACTAGAATAGTTCAGAACATTTGAAAATACTCGAAAGCATTTAGTGATATTCCAGAACATTCTCGACATTCTAGAATGTTGTAGAATGTTAGCGTATAGCCTGGAAAGTTCGAGAAAATCCTGGGATATACTAGACCCTTATGGAACGACAAGGTCTTATCTCCCACCATGGAGAAATTGCTTTTGAAGCTTGGTTTGGAAGTTTTGCCTTCTAGAAAGTTCTAGCATGAGATATAGAGAATGTTGTTCTCTATACATTGAACCCGTTCAATCTATTCCAAGTTTTAAATTTTTGCCTCCCTTCAGTTGATTATCATATGATGTCGTTGAGCGATTGTTTATCAATTTCTCTCTACAAATCCAAATTGATGCAAAGTACTGCCGAAACTGCCTGAAAAATCAACGAGGCATTTGACAATGATAGTGGTTCAATGTAGGTTTGCAAAATTTCGTTCCGGAGATGGTCAACCTAGAGTAATCCAAGATGAAGGTTTGAGAACCCTGGTGGAACCTAACCCATTATAATCTGTGCGGGAGAACTGGACGTCAGCTCTCTTGCAGTTTTTGCAGAAATTGTCACGTTTAAAGAAGTGCTTTTCTTCGTTTATGTATAACCAAAACGATCTTTTTTTTGGGTTGGATCGTCACAAAAGGGAATCCTCTACGACACCAGGAGATGTTCAGAACAGTTGTTGAACACCGATGAGCTACCCAGGCGAAAACCAACTAAAAAAGAACATTGTTACTGTATGGTGGTCAGGGGATGGTGTGATTCACTATAACTTTCTGCAACCGGACCAAACCATCACAGCAGAATCCTGTTGTGAGGAAATCGCCGAAATGTCTCGAAATTGTGTCAGCTGCAGCCTGCACTGGTCAACAGAAGAGGTTCTATCTCGCTCTACAACAACGTTCGATCGCGTATTTCATAAATAACCGTTCAAAAATCAAACGAATTGAGCTTCGAAGTTTTACCTCGCCCACCATACTCCTCACACCTCTCACCAACCAACTACCATATTTTCAAGAACTACGATAACTTTTTCAACGGTAGAAACTAAGTCAATCAGGACCCGACAAAAACGGCCTTCGTCGACGTCATCGAATATCGAGCAACCAGTTTTCACGATGAGAGGATTATTCGACTTGTGTTACGTTGGCAAAAGTGCACTGAATCAAATCAGTGAGATATTACAGTTTCAAGTAGACTCATAAAAACGGTCAAAACTTTTCAACCTGATACGAGAACAATATGGTAAACAAGAATAGCGTTTCTGATGAATGTTTTCTGAGTACGGTCGGGGTCGTCGGACTCCTGGTCAGTGGCAGAAATAAGTAGGGTGAGGGGAACTAAAACTACCAAAACGCCTTTGAAAAACATGCCACCGTGGACCAGCCTACCCAAGCTAAGGTGTAAGGGGATCACGAACGATCCTCTTGGGATCCTAGAAAGGACAGGATGGACGATAACTCTTCACGAGGATGTATAATGGGTCACATATGGCCTAAGTGGTGTGAGTCTACACCCTCTTCTCTACAGATACAGAGATACATCAGCGCCACGACTTCTTACGGATAACACAAAATATTCACACATGAAGCTTCTTCTTGAATCACTCCGTTTATTGGTGAAAACCGTCTGAAAATTACTTCATTAGTACATATTACAGTTCATCGCGTTCAGACGATTAGGCCTTACTCAAATTCATCTTATTCTGTTTAATGTCTCAGTAAATTGAAAAGTAATCCACATTTTGTAGTTGCAGCCATCTTGGATTTGCATATTTTACAAAGTGTACTGCTATTGTACTAGTCAAGCCTTGTCATTTGATATCTCTTTAGAGGTAGTTGTAAAAAAATATGTAATCCGCAGTTCTGTAGCTGCGGTCACCTTGAATCTGAATCTAGTTGAATCAACTAGTAATGTGATACAAACTTTCAAGTGTATGCAAGGCTTTAAACTTTGCTTATATGTAAAGAAATATCTTTGCTTTTATTACATGTTAAGTTGATGAAGTCTTTTAGAAAGCTGCACTTTTGTTCTTCAATGTTCTTGTGAAAAATATTTCTCAGTTTCTTAATCATCTGATTGTATGTTTTACAGTTGATTATGTGCATGAGAATCTTTTTGTCTACTGTAATTATTATTTTTTGTGTTTTGGCATCTCGACGATTTTAGTTTGCTTTTTTTACTTTCATCATCAGATGGCAAAACTTCTGTCGCCATAAAGCATAAGCTTCGAATATAATTGTTATTTGAAACTTCCATATCTGGTACGATTCATTGTTTGTTAGTTTTTAAAGTCACCGTGTCATCCTGAGCTGCAGTCGCCATTTTGTTTAGTGCTTACTTTCTACACTTTCTGTTTTTGGCTGAAGGGTGCCTGGGCCCAGAACTTGTTTGGTTTTTAGTTTTAAATAGACACAACTACAAAATGTAATTGGTTTTATTATAAATGAAACGAAATAGAACAAGCAATCAAACTGTCAGCCATACAATACAACTGCATACTACTTTTTCCATGTTGCCCATGTTGCCATAGCAATCAAAAACAAAAACTTATTTCTCTGCTTGTGTAGATCAGCTACATGGCTGCCAAAGTGAAAGAAAAAATAGCTTGCCATCGAGGTTTACAGGGTGTCTCAAAGATACATTATTTGAGAAAAAGCATGACGTGTACAGGGGATCACAAAAATACATCATTTAAAAAACATGGCAGTTAACAGGTCTCTATCGTTTCAACGTGCCATTCTTCAGTGTGTACAGGGTGTCTCAAAAATATATCATTTGAGAAAAATGTGACAGTTCAACGATGCTCGTTTTTATGTGCGATTCTTCAATGTGTACGGGGTGTCTCAAAAATACATCATTTGGAAAAACACCTAGCATATTAACGGGGCTCTATCATTTCAACGTGCAACTCTTCAATGTGTACAGGGCGTCTCAAAATACATCATTTAATAAAAAACATAGCAGTTCAATGGGGTCAATGAGACTAGTTGAAAAACTTCAGACATCAGTGATTTCAAGTGAGCTCGAAGAAACAAGAAGTTGTAAGGATGAACTAGAGTGTCAACCGTTTTGTTTCACCTATTCTATTTCTCTTCAATTTATGGATACAAATTACAAATTACATTTCAAAAAATATATTGCAGTGAAATGCTCGATAAAATAAAAAATTTATAGTGACTGGAAACTTACAATAAGGGCTTTCTGATAAATCAATAACAATATTATTATGTTTGTGCAAGTAATACAAAAAAAATGTTTGGGAGGATAAATATAAAAGTTGCTGACCAGGCAGAATTTGGATATTTTGTGGCGGTCCCTCTCCTCTCCAGATCGGATGTTCACTATTGAGGATGTTTCATGTGTTCCATGTGAGTAAAATTTTACCTCTTTCAGTTACTACTACCTATATTGTGTAGCAATGCTGTAAGTCATATCTGATTCAATTCTATAACGAATGTTTGTAATACAAAGTGAACAGAAAAAATGATTTTTTGCATCATTCACTATTCATATAAAAGTGATAGTTTCGAAAGTTTTTTTCTTTCATGTAATTCAATGTTTACATGAACGTAGAGGGCTTTTTCTTCCAGTTTGTGTCTGAAAGTTACTTATTTGCATAATCTACACATCTTTGTATAGAGTTAATTTTTTGAAATTCATTGCTAACTTCATTTCTTTGGAAGATTCCTACAATTTTTGTATAAAAAAGAAGAAGTAGAAAGTCAAATCTTTTCTTTCTCAAAAATGAAAATGGTCTTCAAGATATCAAGATATTTACAGAAATGCTTTTTAAAAATTGAGAACTGGTTCATTAGATATGTTTATCAATCTTTATCGATCATTCACTTGATATTAGATAGCTCAGTTAAATAACAAATTCCTATGGAAGATCGAAAACGTAAACGTAAAAATATCTTAAATATTCGAAACAGTAGAACGATAAAACCTGAAATATCAACATAGTGATTGAATAAATGCATCTAGCGAGTAAAAATATTTCATTTCTTGTGGTAACATCCTATTGGAAAACGGTTCTGCATAAGTAGGGGACTTTATGTATTGCATAATATGTCATAATTGTTTCTGGTTGGATATTCATGAAGATCTTTATTTCTTTTAGAATTGTGCAAGTTATGATATCTATAATATCGTCAACTTATCTAGATAGATATTGAAATATTGATTTTTTATCATGTAGTACAGAGCAAATGTTCCTCTACATGACTATTATCGAAACCAAACATTTAACAAACAGACATTTTTAAATTCACGTCCCTATACGATTATATAGTTTCTGGAAATTGAAAACATTTCAGGTATTTCAGGTATTAATATATTTCATGTATGAAAGTTCTAAACTCAAAGTTCTTTTTGCAGATGGCGTCAATATGAGTGTTAAACTCTAATTTGAAGTCCAATTCACTGCCCAAAAATGTTATTGACTCTGGCGTCTACAGGTCAAGGTCATTGATTTTAACTATTGGATTCGATGTTTTATCTTATTTTGAGATAAGGAATCTTAATATAACCGGTGTCGAGGTATTACCTCTCATCAGTGCAGGAAAGATCCGACCCAAACAGCAAATTTCAATGTGATTCAACTGCATGAATGAAACCTTCGTCTGAGATAAATATTGTTAACTAGTCACAGCTCCATCTTGTGAACAAGAAAGAATCATTTCATATACCAATACTCTAACACACTAAACGTGACTTGTTCAAAAATTATAATTATGAAGTATAAAAAATTATAAAGGAAAGGCAGGCAGAATGTATGACATTTTGTTCCAGAAACTAATCATATCTGATATGTATTAATCTAGTTTTGCAAAGTGGAGTATTCTAAACACTTCAGTCTTATCTGTTACGTAGCTATTTTATTTTGCCTTGAAAAAATATTTGGAGTGTTTCAGGAAAAAATAAATGAAATGGATGCATTTCTTTTCGAGTAAATGTATATTCTTAGAAATATTTATCTTGAAATTTATAGGTTGGTTTTTTTGAGATTTAAGGGAATTGATTCTGTTGAAAAAACATAGATGTCTGGAATTGATTGTTTCTGAAAAGATCTTGTAACTCATTTCGATTCAGAATAGTTTTTTGGATAATGACACGTAGCTTGATTCCACTGCTTCTCATTAGTGTTGCAAAATCACACCGCATTATCGGACTGAAGCACTGATATCTGAAGATCTGATACAAAACTGTTTCAATTCTGTATTATGAAAAATATAAATAAATAATAGTTCAAAAAACTGAAAAAACGCTTTAATAGCAACACAAACTGAAAAATAATTCAAAACTGATATTGTGTTCAACATCAATAATAAGTGCTATGGCTTGATGTAACTAATGACTATTAATAAATCTGAAATCAGAATAAACCTATTTACAAATAAAATTAATTTTGTTTTAAAAAAGCATGGGATGCTAAATATCCATTATTATAAATACTTGGTTAGTAGTTGTTTGTCAGATTGGAGCCATAATAAAAATATAATTCAAAGCATCGCACGCTTTCTTACAACGAAATTGTTTTTTTTTGTAAATAGATTTATTCTGATTTCAGACTTATTAAAATTCGTTACTTACATCAAGCCATAGAATAATTATCGTCGTTGAACATAATCTCAAATTGGAGTCGAATTATTTCTTAGTTTGTGTTGGCATTGAAGCGTATTTTTTTAGGTATTTTAACTATTATTTATTGTAAGGGGAGATGTAATCATCCTTTTTATTAAAATCAATAATATAAAATATGAATACAAAATGATTGTAAACGTGGATATAAATACAATTTTTGTTGAAGAGAAGTCAAAGAACGAATAACATAGAAATATTCCATCTTATTAATTTTGTAATAAATAACAATAATTATTTTAGTGGAGGATATAGTATACTACAAATAATTATACTTTTTATCGACCTTTTTTGGTATTTATTACCTTCCACAATCTGAAATTTATATAAATTATAATGGAGAACTTTATTTCAAAACTTCTTTGACATCTGTCGAAGAAGTAAAGGAATAAATAATCAGAAAGGAATAACTGCCAATACATTAGAATTTTTTTTGTCCATTTCTGAAGATGGAGGCAGATTTTGGCCTCCGAAAAGTTAACATAAGTATCGTAATATTTCTTAATTTTTTTTTAATAGGCAAAATTGTTAAATACGACAAGTTACTGATAAATAGAAGATTTTTCTTTGTGAAAAATACTTTGATTTTTGCACAGTAATTTATCGGGGTAAACTAAAAAGTTTGCCCTTTTAAACTTGTATAAACTTATAATTTTTATATTTTTTAGATTGTGGAAGGTTACAAATACCCCAAAAAAAGTTCGATAAAAAACTGATTTCCTCCACAAAAAATGACTTTCGTTGAATGATTTTACTTATTTCTGGAGACTCATCTGAAGCTGATGATTTTAGCAGTTTCTTACTACTAGTAGAATGCACGCCAGTAGTAAGAGATGTATTTGTTTTAGATTATCGTAGTATCTAGTAGTTACTAGGTATTTAGTTTTTAATACATAGGTGCCCAGTTCCGTGGCTAATTTGGCATTAGCAAAATGCATCCATTGATTTCTTTCCGTTTTTTAGGAGTTACCTTCTCATATTGCCGTCTCTTCCATACAGAGACGGCAACACTGTCTTCGGACACTTCAAGTTTGTTCGTATGTTCCGATGACAGCGACCTAAAAGTAGGTCTGTAAGACAACGAAGGTCATTCCTAGTGAAATAGGTCATTCCTGGTACATTTTGCCAGTCTTTCTGTAGTCTAGGTGTATTCAGTGTTTCTTTGGCAAAACCTAAAGAGATTCTGACAACTTCTGGCACAAAGAAACCGCTTGCCGCGCCTTACCTTGCAAGGGAGTCAACAGCTTATTTTGACCTTCGAGGTCAGGAGTTTAGACCCGAGACAGTATTTTTTGGCAGTTTAATTAAGACCAACCTGGGTGTTACTTGGTGAGGGCCAAGTAATAATAATAATAATAATAATAATAATAGAGGAGTCAGAAAAGAGGAGGAAAAACGGATAAAATATCGAGATTTTCTCTTCGAACTCCGCAGACTACATCCAGATCACTCTGTCAAGA
>WOGN01004492.1:0-14048 GCA_015342105.1 Leptinotarsa texana
TGTAAATCGAAGCGCAACACACTCCAATTTTATCGGAAACTTTCGATACGACTTCGTCGACAGTCGATGTCTCAATTTCTTCCATCTCTTTCTTGAACGCATTTAAAATAACTTCTTTCATCTCAACATTCAAATGTCTTTTTTTGGATCGTTCCCTGGCTGGACTCAGAGGATAGCTCACAGTGTCATCAGCAGTGTCTGTACTGGACATCTTAATAAGAAAATGTTTCTTCCTTTTTTAGAGGAATCGGGCAAATTACGGATATGCAGTTGGGCAAATTACGGAGCTTTCAAAAGAAAAGAATACCTGAAATTGTAAATTTTGTTCGTACACAGGTGGATTGGTCAAGATGAACCATTTTGAATGCACATGATTTCAGAATAACATTAACACCCAGATTAATATTTTATTTGTTTTCGTCATAAGGAGCACATCCTTTCAACTAACTTTGAGGTAATACAGTAATTTTATCAACTCTCTGCTCAACTTCAGAATACCAAACAACAAAAACCCTGTGAAACACATTAAAAGACAATAATCATATTCAAAACCTAATTGAACTATTTGTTAACTCATATACTTTTTTGTCAAATAATTTACAACAAATTTCAATATAATTCTCATTTGGCACACTTTAGCAATATCCAAGGCTAGTTATTCACTGCTAAATAATGGAACAATCTATTGTGGAATGTTTCATATGTTGTCGATGACATTCTGATGACGAAATTGTCCCTTTTCTCTTACATTTACCTGTTGAATATAAATTTTTTCTGCTGCTCTCCCATTTGTATTGTTCCATGAAATATAGACTGCTTAGTCATTATCTCTGTGTCAACACTAGCCTCAAGGAAAAAATTTCTATGAAAGCATTTACAAAATGTGTCTTTGTCTTAGTCTTTGCTTTGAAATTGTGACCTCGAAAGTCTGAGACTAGTAAGACAATATCAATACCTGATACACATGTCTACAGATACTTCTACAAATACTGTTTGTTAGGTTGATTTAAGTCAGTCGATTTTTGATGAATGTGATTTTCATGGTAGTAGAATTTATTATTATGCTAAATGGGTTCACAAAAAGCCATTTCTGCTGAAATTGTATGCAAATTATATCGTTAAGTTGCGATTGGTAACACTGTATGTCACATGTCACTAGTCACAATTCTTGAATTTAAAATTATGCTGTACAAAATGGACCAGTCTTAAAATTTCTTAAGAAGACAAAATAAAATAACATAGCTATTTTATAGCGTAGTTGCGATATTGTGCAAATAATAAACGGGGTTGATACGAAAAATCAATACCTACATGTTGGTTATTTAAAAAAAACATTGATTGCTGGTAGAAAATTAAAGAAAATAATGGGTTTATAAAGTTAAGTAATCTTGTCGAATTACAAATATATCAGTATATTTCGTTATATAATAGTTCAATTAAGTAGTAAATGTGTCTCAGTCCACCTAAATGGTTCAAAACAGCTTTACGAGAACTTATACTGCCTTAGCTCCTGCAAAAGCTACAAAATTGCAAAATCTATAAGAAATTGAAGGTGATAAATACTGCAATTTTGTTTAAATATTGCCATTATTTGTAACTGATTTAGCGATGTTGATAGCGATAAAATAAATACTTTTTCCAAAAAGTTTTCCGTTGTAGACTATATGAGTTGTTATTCTGTGTCTGCAAATCATGCAGGTTTTTTCACTTTACATAAACTCGTACATCTTTAATATCAATTGAAGAGCATCTTTTTCAGTTTCCAACATGAAAAGCGATATATTTCGATCATCACGAAGAAAGTTTTGAATAAAACACTTAATTTGGTGTCAGTTGAAATAATCCTACATATACCACCCACAAATACCTCACCACTGTATATTAATCGTAAATCAAATTGGGAAAATCAACTAGGAAGGTATTCTTCCGTCGTTGTTAAGTGTAATATAATTTGATATTATATTAGTTGTGTTGTTGGGGGCGATTTTTACATAAATTTTTCACTTTATTGTAAGTATTCAAAAAATTATGCCAGATTATAATTTGAGATATAGAAAGGTAATTTGTAAATATGTCGGAGAATTTATTATCTATTTTGTTCAAGAGTAAAGTAGGAATTGTTTTTTTGTGAATCATTTTCAAGTAATTTAGTGTGTAGAGAGTTTTTACACTACTATTGGTTTATACTCCATTCTTGAAGAATTTTCAACAATATCACTATTGAAGAAAGAAACTAACAGAAACTAACGAATAAATCTATTATTGTTATTCCATTGTATTTCTTCAGGACTGGAGTATAGATCTTATGCCACTGTTATCCTTTTACAATTTTAAACGAATAATTGAAAAATTCCTAAGAGCACACTGCCTATGGAACCAAAAGCTGTTCACCGGATTCATTTTAAATCGTCATTGAAACGTAGATGGTATTTGTTACCATCGACAAGACTGCTAAAAGGGCGAACGTAACGTTTTTTGTAACGCATCAAATGCATTTATAGAGAATTATAATATTTCGTAAATTTTGTATAAATTTTTTCTTGTTATCAAAATGGTTGTCTGTATGTATATTGTGAGTGTAATTTGATATGGTGAATAAATTGGAGTTATTTTATAAGGATTGGTTTCATTTTCATGTGAACTTGATAGATACAATTTTGAAAACGCTAACTTTCCGCTCATGTATGAGCCTATACTCAATCTCAATTGGACGTTTCTAAATGCATTTCGCAATGCAGATGATGCCTGTCTTCACTTTTATGAAAAATTATACAGTGTATTCGATCGCTGCGCGCCAAAAATCTAAAAATAATGGTGCATTGATAAAGAAAATTCAAACTAAAACAAAAGTTTGGTGTAAATACAAAAGAAACGGCGACATTCACGCTTTTCACGAATTCAACGCAGAAATCAAAGCAGCCATCAGAATAGCTTATAAAAAAATCATTCAGAAAACTGAGAGTGATATTGTCCATAACCCCAATAAGTTTTGGTCATTCATTAACAAGTCAAAACATACGAATGGAATTGGAGATGAAATGTTACATGAAGGCAAGCTACTGGATGATCCCTCAGATATTCTTGATGGTTTTGCAGATTTCGTCAGTGGTTCTTACGTAGTGTCAACAATAAGCGACCATGCGAACAACAGTAGTGATATTCCCAGCTTTGCAATCAAAAACTTCAGTATTGAAGATGTTTATCATACCCTAAAAAAATTAAAGCCTAAATTTACTGCGGGACCTGATCATATTCCAGCATTCATCATTAAAGATTGTGCCTCAGCTCTGGCTGTACCACTAACAATTCAAATTAATATATGCCTGAAAACATCAACTGTACCATGAATATGGAAAATGCCGAAAGTCTTCCCAATTTTCAAAAAAGGAGATGAAAGTGAAATACAAAATTACAGACCAATCTCTATCATATGCAACTTTTGTAAAGTGTTTGGGATGCTTCTTGAGAAGTCAGACTATTGTCATGTCAGCAACATTATTACCCCAATCAACATGGTGTCATGAAAGGACGTTCAACCACCACGAATCTTATAACAACCACTCAATGTATTGCAGGGGGTATTGATTGTCAGTCTCAGACTGCTGTCATCTACACTGATTTTTCTGAAGCGTTCGACAGACTTGACCAAAGTATCCTGCTCGACAAGTTTTCGACTTTTGGGTTATCCAATGAATTAATTACCCTCTTCAAATCGTATTTTTACAACCGTGAGCTGTACGTTCAACTCAATGGCCGCAAGTCTATCGCATATATAACCACATCTGGTGTACCACAAGGATCAAATCTAGGACCCCTACTATTCAATATGTTCATTAATGATATCTATGTGTTACTTGTGTTAGTTAAAAATACAGAAGAAATTAATTTATTTCACTTTTGTTCGATCTAGGCTGGAATTTGCATCTGTCGTGTGAAGTTCCTACTACCAGGTTCATAAACAGAGGCTCTTACTAAAATATATGTCTAAAAGGCACTTATCCAACTGTAGGAATACCCTATTATGATTTGTTTATAACTCACAATTTTTGTAGTCTCCAGGTAAGGCGTAAATATTATTCATTTCTTTTTTTATTCAAGATCATAAACAATATCATCACCTGCTCTCAACTGTTACATATGTTGAATTTTTGGGTTCCTAAACGATCATCTAGGAATAGTGTTTCATTTCATCTCAACTTTCCGCGTACAAATATAATGAAAAAATCTCCAATTTATACAATGTGCGATACCTTTAATTCTGTTAGTCATGTCCTAGATATATTCAACTGCCAGATTATACAAATCAAAAGACACTTTTTAGCTAACTGACAGTTCTGTTTTTATTTATTTTTTTAATATACATTCGCAAATTATATTATAAAAGTACATATTTGTAAATGCCACTGTTACTCCCTATTCTTCAATTGGGTTCATCCTGTAGAATAGTGTAAGAAATAAATAAATAAATTAAGGTACCAACTTTAGAGTGATGTAGACACTTTTTTTGAATAACAAGTATAATTTTTCACGTTATTTTCGAATTTTTTCAAAACCATGTGTGCTTTTTGTGTATTCGAAAGGATTAATGTATATCAAGTGCTTTCCTCTTGAGGAAAATTCATATTTTTTGATAATCGTGTTCGACTAAAACAATTTGATTGAATTGATCTGACAGTTGCAGATTTAAAAAAAATGCTTTTTTTACAAAATTATTAATAAAATAGTTTTCCATAAGGTTCCCACCTACTGAAACTTACACTATACATTCTAGTGAAGAGTATCACTTAAAATGAGTTCTAATGTATATACAATGTGCAGAACCGGTCTGAAATTTCTAATATTTATTTCAATGCTGTAAATGGTTTAGGAATAATTCTTAAAATAATTATATTATTCATTTGAAATATTCAAATACAAAATAGAAGTACAAATTATATCAAGATACTCGATAGGTAAGTAAATACTTGTTTTACGATACAAAATTTGAAATGAATGAGTAAATACACATATACACGTATACACATATTTATATACATATACATTCACATATATACACATACATGCATAAAAGCAATAAAAACAAATTCATAAAATACAATATTGAAAATAATATTTACGAAGGAGAATCAACTTATTGAAATGTGCGCAAATTATTATCAACAAAAACTTACGCTGTTTATTTGTTGTGAACCAAATGTCCATATACAAAAAAAACACAAATTATGAAAAATGAATAACAAAATATTCGATAGTAAGGTACATTTATTCAATTGCAATAGCTATTATTTTATTTTTTATTATAATTAATTTTCTTTTTTGCCTATTTTACGAGAACAGATCAACCCATTTCAGTTTTCTAAACGGGGTTGACTGAGGATTTTTAAGCTCTTTAAAATGATGTGTTAATTAAGTGGGGGTAGCTAGGGGTAAGGGGGTTAAACTTAAAATAAGAGATCCAATGGAAAAAAAATTAATATATGATAAATATTAAAGTATGAGAATGAATTATATGTAAAGGGGATTTGCATATGTAAATAAACTACTTAATATATGAAATCAAAAACAAATAAGATAGTATAAAATCACAAATATCAGTATAAATATAAAAAGTTGTCAGTTTTCACATATAATATTATTTAAACATAAAATCTTACAAACATAAAACTAAATTGACAATTAAGTATAAAGTCACAATTCTAAAATATGCGTACTAGTAATAATATATAAAAACATATTGAAATCGATATGGATGTTGTTGAAAATGAATATGATATATATATTAACAAAACAATAGTGCCCATATATACACATATATACATACATATATGAACACATATGTATTACTGAATTGTAAGTGAACTAGCAAAGATACGTATGTTTTTTTCCATCTACTCAAATAGACGTAGAAGTTTAAGTCTCTGACTTGAAGAATATGATCTTTCAACTCAACAAAATAAAAGTACAAATTATAAGTGAAAATGAATAACGAGGTACTCCATAAAGTAAATACTTGTTTCATGATATAATATTTGAAGTGAGTGGTTATATACATATACACACGTGCATACGCATATATACATATACATTCACATATATACACATACATGCATGAAAATAATAAAAACAAATTCATGGAATGCGATAATGGAAATAACATTCACGAAGAAGAATCAACTTTTTAAAATGGCTGCAAATTATTATCAACAACTGCTTACGTTGCTATTTGTTGTAAGTCAAATTTCCAAAAAAAAATAAAAATACGAATTATAATTAAAAGTAAATAATAAGATACTCGATAGGTAAGTACATAATGTGTTTCATTATACAACATTTTGAATGAATGGTTATATATACATACATATACACGCACGCACACACATATATAACAATAATAATAATAATATCACACCCCACGGTAAGAGGAGTGGTCGCTGGTTGAAAAAATGCTGACGCGCCCTCCCTAACATTCGGGGCTTTGAGAAATAGGGCCTGACCAGCGAATACTTTGCATTACATTACTGACGAGTGCATTACTACAACCACAAAAAAATCACAATATTGGGTCTTAACTACATATAAAAAGTTATGGTTAAAGGCCAAGTTCAGGATTTCAATTATGTTCAGTTAAAATTTTGATGAGACTACGACAGAAACTAAAATTGAGATAAAGACTGTGATACTCAAATCAGCCCAAATTAATAACGCTCGTGAAAAAATCTACCGTACCGTATGTCGTTTATTGACTTATTTTAGCTGCAAGACTATATATAATCCGGAATACTTCTGCTAACTGAAAAAAGATGGAGATATAACCTTTCAGCGTGATGGAGTATATTTGGAAACTTTCCTCGACTACCCACTCCCCAAAATTTTGACAGCGATTCCTCGTCTATCGGCCCAACAATCGCAAACCCTTCCAAACCGCGCCATATTGCGAATCGCGACGTACACTTGACGAGGGAATTTCATTTCAGCTACCATTAATATTAATCTAGTGCCATCAATATAACGAAATTACTACAGAGCTCTACCCGCGTCTATTAGACCATTCATTTTGTTGATGGGAGAGCCTCGCTAATGGAAAGCGGAAAATTATGCGGTCGACTGCGAAACTTGGAATATTCCTGCAGTTTCTGTACGCAGGAACTTCCAGAATTCACTTGTTGGTCGCGACGAAGGAGGGATCTGCAGAATGGGCGGTTTGCGGAAAATATCACTGAGCTACAAGTTGTAACACATGGGCCGAAAGTCCCGAGTCTAAGAAAGAAAACGCCGTTTTTTTGTTCACAATTGGCTTCGTTCTTCGACGTGATCTCCATCGTGAGCCACACAGTCATTCCAGCGCCGTTGTAACGGTTCAGAACCACTTTTGCCTCAACATAGGCGTCAGTTTAGCGATAACCTCTCCATTTGAGCGATTTTCTTACCGGTAAGCTGTTTTTTTGAAGCCTGCGAAGCCAGTAATCGCTGGGAGCTAAATCTGGCGAATACGGTGGGTGTGGCAGCAATTTGAAGTTCAATTCATGTAGTTTTGCCATTATTTTGATTGACTTGTGACATCAGTTGCTCTCCACTCAGATGACGACTGTTTTGATTTAGGAGTGAAGTAATGGATCCATGTTTAATCCATTGTCACATATCAATACAAAATTGCGGTTTGTTATGTTTGAACAGGGACAAACACTGCTCAAAATCATCAAAACGTTCTTATTTTTCTCAATGTATGGCCATCAGTTCTGTCACACCCCCATACGACTAAGAGAAATGATATTTGAACTGGCTAGCTTAATAATCATTGAAGGTTATCCGGATATATAGTATTTCCAATACCAATTGGAACAGCACAGAGAAGGAATTCCCGCCTCGAGATAGGCGTCGGCATATTATTTTTCAGTGGTCATTCGCCTCAAATATTCTTGTCGGAGTTGAACAATGCGTGTCGATTCCATTATGACAATTTGTTATATTTGAAACCACAAGACAATAAGACACCTCGTAGAGTTTCTAAAGATTAGTAATTGTAATCGGGATAGTCGAGTAATTATACCAAATCATTTCCAAGGATGGTACTTCATTTTTTTGGTATATACCATAAATTGTTCGCCGAATCACATCTTTCACATTTAAACATGTAAGCCCTTATTTTCAAATTCCGGATCCCTGTCGATTGACACAGATTCCTGACCCGTAATGTTATCATTTGTTCCAAAAGGTCTCCATAAAGCCATATTGATAAAAGTACCCAAAAACACTAAGATTTTCACAAAAATCGGTTTAAACGATGATATTGGAACCTGTGGTGTAAAAGTTGAAAACTTTTTCTAGAAATCAATTAACCTAACACCATACTGATATATTTTTGCATTCCACGCGCGTTTCGCTAACAAGGTTAGCATCTTGAGGAGAATCAAATTGATATTGAATCTAAAGACAAGGGTTAGCTGTTTATATACCTAAAGTTTGACCGCTTTTTAATCTATTATTGACAAATTGATTTGCAGGTAGTGGTTCCACTAGTTAATTACCGAAAAATCAATTAGGATAATCATCATTTAACAAACAAAGGCCACAAAGTGTGTGTGTGTGTGTGTGTGTGTATTGCATTTGTAGCATCTGATTCTGTGTTCTGTTTTATTTGTATTTTGTAGGGTTTATTAAACACAGACCTGAGTTCAATTACAGCACTGGTTGCCTGCAGCAGACGTTGCGCAGTAAGCGCTTCTCGCTATAGCTTGCTATCCAAAAATACCTCGTATATTCGTACTGTTTTTTCTTCTACCAAAAGCTCTGTTGAATCCTGAGAGGTCTCGTTAAAAACATATTTTGCGTTTATTTACAACCGTCTCCGAATACGTCTGCTGCTCTCTGGATACCGTCTCCACCAGGATAACTCCACGACACTCGAGCTGTATTCTTCGTCCTGTTTCCATAACAACACAATACCTTTTCCGTATTCGAATCACGCTGCAGTAGTTCTAGTTTTTCTCAAAAATAATGTGGAAGCGCCTAGGGACTTCTCCAATCAGGTTTTGATTAAAGCGGGGAAGGAACACGAAACACACTTTGTCGCTTATGATTAAAATAACTACGGAGTTTTTTTGACGGTCCGCTCGGGGCGTACAGGGTGAATTCAGGGGTGATTGAATAATTGAACGAAAAAAGTAATATATTATTCAACAAGCAAGAAATGTGGCAGTTACACGTAAGAATGAAGAAACCGTGAAATAATTGATGTTTTTCGTTAATATGACTTCTGATGTACTCAATTGACGACTGCAATATTATTAATTTCTTGTTTTGTGATATTGCTACAAAAGTATTTATCCCATGAGTTCTCTCTCTCTCTTTCTCTCTCTCACATACACACACATACAAAATTCAACATAAAGAATTCTACGATAACGATCTACGATGCCAAAATATTTACCTAGCACCTCGAAAGTTGGTCTTGGTTTACAATTCTTCGATCTTTATGCCAAAAACCCCAAAATTCTATGAGTATTCAAAGAAGTAGGAAGTATAAAGGAAAAAGTTGAAAGAAGTAGAAATACTGTAGTTTTCGGCAAGTGGAAAAATCTTCAAAAGACACCTGGTCGCCCTGTGACCAGATAGTGTCGGATTTTTGCCGATTAAAAAACCACTCATGAGTCAAGCAGACTACTCTGGGATCGGCATTACTTCGGAATAGCAGACTGTAGTGATGGTTCAGTGTTCTTTATTTTTCTTCAGTACTTCATTTTTATTCTTTTCTTTGTCAGGATGGTCTTGGATAGTTTACTAACGGTTTCCCAGTTTTCTGGGTCTTTCCCTATTATGTGTTAATTCTCCTGTCGTCATTTCTGCGTTTCGTCTCTGTTCTTCCCAACGTATGCATCTATCATTTCGCAATACTTGCACTCTTCTGTGTCCCTCACTTTAAACCTAAGCAGATACGCCTCACAACACCCCCATGCCCAGTTAGTACTTGAGAAAGTAATTCACTTCCCCCCATTTTCTGTTCATCCATGGTTCTATGTCTCTTATCAGTCTTTTTGTCCAGTTCGCCTTTCCATCGTCTATCTCCCAAGATTGTTGCCATTTTTCCATAATTTGTAACCTTGCTAACCTTATTCATACGTTGTTTTGTACCATTGTTCTCTCTTCCGCCAGCAGATCTATTGGAGGGGGGGTTCTTGCAATCATCAGCAGGGCTTTAGTTGATGTTGTTTTATATGCTATTTTTAAGGCTTCTTTTCGTTGAACAATAAGCAATATATTCCTGTATACCTTTTTTCCATGGCTCTTTTCCAAATCGTTGCGCCATATAGTATGATCGACTAGGCGACTGAGCATAGAATTCTTCGGCTACCTTCTCGAGGACCCCCAACGTTGTGCATTATCCTGCTTATGGCTTTTCCCGCTTTTTCTGATATTTTTCTAACATGAGCTCCCATTTTCATATTTCGATCCATGTGGAGTCCCAGGTATTTAATAGATTCTTGGCTATGTATGTTCGTTTCCTCCAATTCAAATGTAATACTTTTCAGTTTCCTGCCTGCAGCCAGCAGTGCTACCTTTGATTTCTGAGAGACAAACTTGAGTTGTTTCGCTGTCATCCACTCGGCTATACCCTTCACAGTTCTACTGCAAGTTCTTATCAGACTTTCTTCATTTTTCCCCACCACAACTACGGCTAGGTCATCGGCTAGGTCATCTGCATAGCCTATTAGGTTAACTTCCCTAGGGACCTTCCGATTTACTACCCCATCATTTTATATGTTCTACAATGTGAAACCATTACAGCGTGTTAGCAGTACAGAAGAGTGGAGTAAAGTTGAGTAGAGTGGAGTAGTGTAGAGTGGAGTGACGTAGTGTGAAGAGGAAGAAAGTAGAGAGAAGTGGAATAGAGATGCGTCAAGTATAGTTGAGTGGAGTACTGTAGTGTAGTGTGGAGTGGAGAAGAGTAGAATGAAGTAGAATATAGTTGAATGGAATACATTGAAGTGGAGTGAGTAAAGTTGGGTAGAGTCGAGTACTGTAGAGTAAAATAGAATGATGTCGAGTAGAAAGAAGGGAAAAATGGAGTGAAATATAGTGAAGTGGATGTAGTAGTGTGGAGTGGAAGGAGTGTAGAGTGAAGCGAAATAAAGTTAAGTGGAGTACAGTAGACTGTGTGGAGAAGAGTAGAGTGAAGCGGAATAGAGTTGGGTGAAGTACAGTAGAGTGGAGTAAAATTAAGTAGAATGTAGTACTGTAGTGGAGTAGATGAAAGTGGAGTGAAGCGGAATAGAGTTGAATAAATTACAGTAGAGTGGAGTGGTGTAAAGTTTAATCGAGTGAAATACTTGAGTGGAGGAGAATAGAGTGAAACAGAATATAGTTGAGTGGAGTACAGTAGAGTGGAGTGAGTAAAGTTGAGTAGAGTGGAATACTGTAGAGTAGAATAAAATGCAGTCTAGTAAGAAGAGGAGACGAGTGGAGTAAGTATATTGGAGTGGAGTGTAGTGGTGTGGAGTGAAGGAGAGTAAAGTGAAGGGAAATAGAGTTGGGTGGAGTACAATAGAGTGGAGTTGAGTAAAGTTGAATAGAATAAAGTCGAATAGAAAGAGGAGAGTAGTGTAATGTAGTAGTATGAAGTGGGAGAGAGAAGAGTAAAGTGAAATAGAGTTGAGTGGAGTAGAGTAGAGTGGGATGCTGCAGAGAGGAGTGGAGGGGAGTGAAATGAAGTGTAGAAGTGTAGAGCTGAGTGGAGTGGATTGAAGTGAAGTGCAGTTGTGTAGTATGGAGTAGAATAGTGGATAGTGAAGCAGAAGATGGAGATGAGTAGAAAGGGAGTGTAGAGAAAGGAATAGGAGATTTGGAGGGAGGAGAAGCAAGTAGATAGATTGAGCGTAAGGGGTGAAGTGGATTGAAGTGAAGTATAGTTGAGTGAGTGAGTGAGGGAGGAAAGGAGTGGGTGCGCGGAGAGAAGAGAGAGCTAAATTTCAATAACTACATAAGGAACAAAATACACGAAGAGCAAACCAGTCCAGGAACTGTTACAAACTGCAAACATAAGAGTGGGAAATTCACATATTAAGATTTCTACATCAAAATGAATTGAAATACGAAAAACTGATTACTGATATAGGTTAGAAAGAAATGTCAGTTATAATTAAATTAATATCTGTGATGAAAAAACGAAAAAGGCATAATAAACTAATTGTTATTATTTAGGAATGATGTAAAATTCAAAATTAATTGTTGTGAACCATGTCCTTAGAAACTGACATCAAGTGATGCTTTTGAAAAATATTTATATTTACATAAAAGTGAAGTTAACTATTTTTGTATAAAATTATTGAATGAAAATGTATCTAAATTTAAAGGTAATGTTAAATTCGTAGAATAGATAAAGAAGTTGAAAATTTTTATAAGTGAAAATTGATAGATGGTAACTACGAGGAAGAAATAGATTTTCAACTATTTTGTCAACAAAAGGGATTCGAGTGAAATTTTTATCATCAAAAGTAAAAATAATAATAATAAAAATTAAAAATTTAGATTTTTCAAAACCCAAATCAAACTTCAACATCATTCAATTAACAACATCTTATAATAATACCTACTCTTCTGCTGAATGAAAACAATGTTGAAAAATACTGAAAAATTTAATATTTTTTGAGTTCAATTTTTCAAATAATGAGAAAGTTTCTTCCATTTATTCAGCTTCAGTTGCTCATTGTAGTATGTATATTTGTGTCGGTTTTGTCATGAGGGGTTCGTTCTATTCATTCAGTCAATCGCTATGTGAACGTTGGTTCGATTCCAACTGTGAGTCAACCGATGTTCATTCAGTGTCGTTCGAATGGTGCTAGGAATCGCACGATTAAAGATAAGATCCCTTCACTCCCTATCTTGCATAAGTTTCACTTCTCAGGGTTGTCATTTTGAAGTTATTGGATAAAACCATTCCAACCACATTATATGGTTCATTTTGAATTTCTCACAATACTCCAGCATGGATACCAATTAATCTCAAAAGAAAAAGAGAGAGAAATCGCTACTTTTTCATAGTCCCTTCACGACCACGTGAAATACTTTCTTTTAACATGACAGATATTTTAAACATGTCGTTGATCATCCTGTATAATAATACAATTTTTTTCATTCTATTGCAATTCACTCTTGAGCAACTCATACCTCATAACAATTCGTATATATATCATAAAAACTGGCAAGGTTTGCAAGAAATCAACCACAATGTCAACATTCGATATATTCGTTATATAATCAGTCGTTACGTAATTACTGAAACAATAATAATGCATGGTAGTGCTTCTATTATTGCTTCAATTATTTAAATGAGGTTAGATTATCAATTGCTTTATGTCAATAATTTTATTTAAGATCGCAGAACAAATTGATTACACTGGTAAACACACAGTTTGCTGCCGGAATTTTTTTACTGTTTTCAGAAAATACGACTACAGTTCACATTTCTAACAAATGCTGCACTACCTATATATATATATGTAGTGCTGCTACCCATCAAATAAACGAAACACGAATAAAAAGTAAGATATTTATTGTACTTTTCATATAATTTAACCAGCATCGCAGCACAAATCTGTTATTCGGCGTCACCTAAAAACTCCCTTCGAAGACTCTAGCAGTAATCCGCCATCATGTGTCCCATCTCCCCTGATACCTCTCTTCCATCGTTTTGATATCTTGGTGGAAGCACTCACTGTGAGTGCGGAAAATCCTATATTAGTGAAACTAAGAGGCCACTGAATGTTCGCATTGCTGAGCAAAAAAAACATACACAGCGAGGGGAAACCAGCAAATCAGGAAGAGAAGAACATGTTTGGACCCATCAACACAACATCAAGTGGTCCAAAGCTGAGATCATACACAAAGAGGAACATTGGTTTAGGAGAAAATTCAAGGAAGCCGCTTACATGCTGTACAACAACGTATTCGGCCAAGCTAGTATAGAGACACGCAACATATGGAAACCCATCATCAAGCGAAAAATGGCCAACTCCCGCCAAACGGTCATCTCCCACTGAACCAGTGAAGCGGAA
>WOGN01004493.1:0-14046 GCA_015342105.1 Leptinotarsa texana
TTTTATTTTTCCTTATCCTTTTGTCATAGACGACTATGTATTTTGTCTTATTACTGAATTGAATAAATTTACTTACTTACTTACTTACTTTCGGAAGTACGTGACGGGGTCTTTAGCCATTAGTCGGTATACAGAAAAGTCGAAGTGATCTTTTTATCGATGTACTCTGTGCTTTGTCAGTCGGAATAATTAGTGGCTGGATCATTGGGCAGAAATTTTTTTTATATTGGGGTGATATTGGATAAATCAAAGATGTCTTAATATCAAGACCAAAAATCACTTACATTACATATCCATCGACTAACTAAAGTACTCTGCGAAACAGAAACTGAAAGTTCAAATTTTCAAAATTGAAAGAATATAGGAGAAAATATGAGATTCTTATGACATTCAAATAATATTTTTAATTCTTTATAAAAGTTTAATGATTGCAGAATCATTCATTAAGAATATTAAAAAAAAATTTCAATTATGTGGGCAATTATTTTTTCATATTCTTCTAGCGTTTAAAATTCTCGGAGATCCTGACGATACGTCTTTTTTGAATTCCCACAACCGTCCCTGATCGTAGGTTAGGAAGGTGTTGTGGACGTTCGGCTATCAACAATCTATAACAACCCGTAATGAAAAGCCGCTGTAGAATTGATTATGATTAATGAAAGAGTCGTTTCAAAAATGCCATCTTCGCGAGATGAAACACTTGACGCGAGAAAGATAAGGGTCACGTAGCCATATGGTTCGACGAAGGAGCTGAGAAGATATAAAACACTCTACTACCAATTGGAAATCATTCCTATACAGGGTTATTTTCAATGAAGATTTTCGTGGAATCATTGTCTTGCTTTGGTGTGGTTTCAAAGTGACTATTAGTAGGTATACAAGTTTCGTAAAACTTGTGGCTCCGTTTTTGATCTTATGCCATAGATTCTACCAATTTTTAAAAGGTTTGACAGGCAAAAATACATCGGTTCATCCATAAAGACAGTTTATTAAATTGTTTATAAGACCTGGAGTGAATCGTCCTTCGAAAAGTTCCAACTACTGATGACGAGGAGTTCAAAACGTGTGTTTGAGAGTGAAAATAATTCTCGAGAACGAAAATTTCTCAGTGCACCATAGACTCTTTGAATATTTTGATTAGTATGTTCCCTAAACTTTAACGACCCATCTAAAATTTAATCAAGATTTTTTGCATTACTTTCAATTATGATTACTTCGTTATTTAGATGCAGTTTGAAGTTATTTTTAACTAACGATACACGAGTATTGCTTCCAAATACTAGCACAAGGAAAAATTGTGACATATCTGCACATTTCCTTTCAGAGATTTCATTGGGTTAGCCAAATGACTAGTGAGGTCCCCCCTTGAAGTCATCACATTGCTTGATGTAAATTCGATCCCTGGTCTGAAATTCGAAGATTCAAGTGGCACAGCTCAAGTGTTTCCTTAGTGCTAAGGACACCCAATTCTTAGTACATACAAGTGTTGACTTTTAGAGTTGCTATTCGTGAGTGATCGACAAATAGTTAAGGGGAAAACTCATTTGGAACTAATTTTTACATTTGATTTCGAAATCCCAGAAATAAAAACATGCGTCAAGTAAAAAATGTAGGTTAATGAAAATTTTATAACTTGTGAGAAGACCAACATAGGCATGGTTATGAGAAGTTGACTACTTTGTAGGTTTCAAATAGGAAATTATATTTCAACAGAATGCTGACCAGTGGCTAGCAGCAGAAATAGCTGTATCAACCGGAGGGATAAATAGCGGAGGAAAATGTATGCATACGTATATTTCATCTAACCTGTGTACGGCTTTCAGAAAAGTTAACGAGTTAACGCTAATTGTAATATAGAAGTAAATTCACTGGGAAGTTTTGTTGCTTGACTTTCAGTTTCAAAAACTGGGCACTCTTGGATTATGTGCTTGACACTGTTGTTCACATCGCATAGCTAAAATTGTTTGGGTCTTGCTAGTGTGCTAGTTTTGTGTGCCCAATTCTAAGATGAATAACAGTGACTTGGTGTTTTCTTTGGGTCGATTGATACTACTGGGGGCACATGCAGGCGTTTATACCTCCGAGTTTGTTTCTTTCCAAGACCAACCATCTCTTTTTCCATGTGTTCGTTACTAGTTTCTTCATTGCGTTAAAGTAATTTGCGTGGGAAAATTGTATAACCTGAGTTAGGGGAAAGTAATGGTGATATTACGGGCGATGGTATCAGCTTCACCATCAGCTCTGATTCTAGTATGGAAAGGCATCCAGATAAATTTGATACATTTTTGTTCTTCGATTAATTTGGATAATCCATCTTTGATTCGAACAAGTAATTTATTGCTTGGGTAGAGCTGCTTGATTTCTTAGATTGCACTCAGTAAATCAGTCAGCTTCCAGTGTGCTATGGCTTGAGCTGCAGCGTACCTGTGTAGACGCAACAGACTGACGGCAGACAAAAAGCATCATTTGTAACGACGGTAGTTCCCACATAGTTAAAAGACTTCGAAGCATCCGTGTATAGGTGGTTGTATTTCTTGTATTTGGAGATGAGTTCCAAGAAGGCTTTCTGGATTAGAATTGGTGGCGTATCGTTTTTCTTGTGAACTGTGAGTTGGGTGTTACATCCAAGGTGGTGAGGAGTAGTGATTGGATGTCATGACGTTTTCAGGAACTACAGGATTGAATATTATAACATCAAATCGTTATTTCAACAACAGTTCAACAGATTGAACTGTAGTTTAATATACCTCTTGAAGATGATCACTTGGTGATCGAAACACGTGTCGAGATGTTAAAATAACGATTTGGTGTTGGTAAAAACCTCCAAAGGTTCGAAACAGTGCATCACAAGTAACTACAGGGTTATTTGGTGTTCTAGCCATTCATTACTGAAGGCATATTGATAAGCTTGTACAAGTAGAAATTTGAGCTGCATGAGTCTCGCTCATCAAACAGCTCGATGTTATTCAGTACGCCGTCGTCATATCTGCCTTGCACCCGCAGTGGTCTGGTTGGAAGTTTACTTATTGAAGTAGGTGAACAACCTTTGAAATGGAGTCCTGGTTGAATTGGGCTAAGAATCGAGAGTAAAAATTGGTTTCAGAAGTCCTGATGTGCAGAAAAAATAATTCAGAAATAGGCTCTCGTATGTTTGAAGTGAACATTTTTGAATAGCAAATTCTCATATTTTTAATAGTGCTAACTGATGATATCACGTGAATCACGAGATTGAAGAATTCGTTCAAAACAACATCTGTACAAACATCAATTAGATCATTCTACGTTTCTATTGTTTCGTCATTCTGGTAATATGTAATGCAAACTAAATAGTTTTTTCAATGATTTATTGACTGATATTCAGAACGATGTTGTATCATTGTTTCCCAAGGAATTAGCATCAATATCTCAACCGACTTTGATGGTAAAATATCGATAAATGTGACATTGTCTTAGTGTGCAGTTTGATTAGAACCTTAGAAACCGTTAATTGTAACAGTAAACTACTATTGTATTCTACATACGATATTTGATAATGAGTGAGAAATATTGATCAAATAGATTAGGAAGTGATCTCCAAATTGACTGATACTTCTGAATAATAACATTGAATCTGAACTACAACGATTGTACGTAAACGTCCAAAATTTTGGTGAGCTCCAGGAAGCGATATTCTTCAAAACCACGGCAAGAGGTTCAAGGGAAAACCTTCTTCGCAGTCATTAGTGGTGTGATTCATACCTCTTGTAGAAAATCACCTGGTTCATAACATAATTATTCGAGACAGTAATGACATAACTTAGGCTACAGATAATAATATGAAGCACTCATTTTGATTATTTGAACAACATTTATTGAAAAATACTCTTGTCATGTTACATGTTTAATGCTTCGATAGAGTTGATATCATCTCATCTGATATTTCAGATTCATAATATTTCTTCCACCTGGAAATGATTCAAAACAAGGGTGCCACACGGTGGTATTATAGATCCACTTTTCTATACCCTTTATACTGCCAGATTCATCGAGAAACTGAAGTCTTGAAAATATAATGTATATCAAATAACTCTTTTATTCATGAAGGGGTTATTTTTTAGGAGTGATTAATTTTTGGGAAAGAAAGTTTTTGGCTTTTTACTACTTTGGAAGATTCCCTCATCCTTCTTTTTTGTATCAAGATGGAGAAGTAGAAAGCCAAAAACTTTCTTTCTTTCATTCATCTTTCAAATTTGTCAGTCATACAATAAGCAGTAGTCATAACATTTCAAAAACCATATTTAGACAACGTCAACATTCTTGAAAATCATCGAATACAGTCCTCCCCACTTATATGTGTATTTGTTTGATAGAACAGGTGTACATAGGTTCACAAACTATATCTATACACAAAAAACTGCTTCACCTCAAACCTATGTGTTTATGCTTACATAGCTTTTATGGTTCTTATGATTTTACATTTTTGTGCTTGGATATTTTCATGATTGTATGATTCTTAAGATTTTGTCCGGCAGAACTATAATACAAAAAAACTGTTGTGACAAAATTCTAATGACCCTAGGATTAATTGAAATCAACAATTTCAAAATATAATTTTTGATAATCATCTTTGGGAAGTTGGGATTTATTCAGATATATGACTCTCAAAAATTTCAGCTAATTGACCACTTCGTGCTCTCTATATGTAGGCCGTATCAGTTCAACGTTCAGGCAATGCTACCACCTGTTGCATTCATCTCTTCATACACAGGAATCCCACCTATTCCATGTATGTCATTACAAAAAGTAGATATCTCTTTCTGTACCTCACTTCTCACTCTAATCATTCTGAAAAACAAGAAGAGTACTAGTTCACCTCTATTTGTATACTTTATATCAACATGAATGAAAATGATCAAAATGAACAATACGGACTTTCAATAGGTGTCAGCATTCTGACATTTTTGTATCTTCATTTCTCATTTCTTCCTTTTTCCTTCCCCTTTCCATTCATCTTTTATTTTTATCAAATTTTGTATTAGTATTTCTGATGATTATTAAATATATTATTATTATTATTATTTCTGTTATGTCAAATGTGTCTTTCCGGTTTTTTCGGCATCCACTAAAAAGTTCAAATCACAACATTGCTACAAATTTTCATCTGTGCTGCACAAGATGAACAATTGTGTTACAGAAGTTACGCGAATCGATCGACTTGAAACTCATTTTCATAAATGGGTAGAAGAAAGTGTTCATTATTTTGGGTATCACGAAAAACAAAAAAGCGAATAGACTTTCGAAGGTACTGTTTTTACGAAATTTTCTCCTATATACAGTGTTTTTTTTTCGGAAAATATTTTTGTCATGTGGTACAGCTCTTAAATTGCTTCATGCCTCAGGATCCCCATTGACGCAACATAGTCATATTTTTGGGATAGAGAATACTCATTCTCATTTGAAAAAAAAATTGAGAGGTCAAAACCTCTCTAGTATCCTGTTTCTTTTGGTGTGTCATCTACTTTCTTCCTCAAAATCATTCTTTAATGCTGAGTATTGGTGGTAGATCGAAACAGTACTACCCCGTGCCGGTACCATAGCTGCGCTCTTTTGCTTTTGAAAGTTATTTATTTTACTAAGAATCATGTTATTATGGTTTATACGCAATATGATTCTTGTTTAAATGAACGAACTGTTACCTGCTTTTTGACTGTGTAACAGAAAACTTTTGAATGTAATCAAATAGGAAAACCGTCAGCTAATGGGCAAACTTGATAATCAGATAGGGCTAACAAGGCATCCACAAAGTGAAAAAATGTGTCGTCAATCCCCATAATGCCGTGACCCTGCATAATAACGTACAAATTCTGAAATAATTCCACAAATGAAATTTTAAATTATATACTTCGGCATCCGAAAAAAGATAATGCAATGTAGAGACGAGATTAAAGATGGCTATCTCCGCAACTTATAAGTCAAACTTTAATAAGAAAACAGTTCGCTTTTATTAATAGTCTGCGAAGTTAGAGACCATGTTCAAAGTGCTTCCAAGCACGGAAAAGAACAATTTGTTACAATATCCGAGGACAGGAAGGGAGTTCAAGCCAGACGAGAGAAAAAATGCAGAACATAATGCAATCCTTCAGGAAGTCGAGATAACGGCAGGATTTATTGAATACGAATGAAAAAGTGGAGATATAATTGCAAACTCGGCTGTGGTAATTTTCTTGTTGTTATTTTCCATTAGCGTTGAAAGTTTATCTCTGTTTATCAATGTGTAAGGAATTCACGTAGCGAATTCAATTTAATTTTAATGGATGTATACGTTAGTGCCGTCAGTAAAGAACGAATTTCGACATTTGTTTCTCTATTAGCGTCGATATATCCAGAGAAAGTGCAAATGAGTTTATTTTCAATATGTCAACGGTGGATAAACGATGGATTAGCTCCAGAGATTCAGCCACTCAGAAATTGTCCAGATTTTTACCAGCAATAATTAAACCACTGCCGGGTAAAACATTAAGGAATTTCGTTGAACTACTAGGGGAAATCGAAGTCAAAGAGCAGGATCAACTGATCAGTTTCGACGGGGAAAGCCTCTACACCAACGTTCCTGTTGAAGAAACACTTCAAATCATACAGAAGAAGCCATCCGAAGATGGGGAGCTGAAAGATAGAACAAACTTACCGATACAAGTAATCATGGAATTACTAGGATGTTGTGTACAAAACTGCTATTTCGAATTCTTTATGCAAGATGAGGGCCTGAGAATGGGATCGCCACTTTCACCTGTCATAGCCAATCTAACTCCGGACATCTTCAATAATGTAAGTAACGCTTTCGAAAGTACGGAACCAGATGAAGATCATTTTGAACACTTTATTCGTTGATTGTGTTGCCATTGATATAACTTTTATTGATTTCCTTAATAAAATGAATGACTTAAATAAAACGTTAAACATTTAATTTCTCAACAACGAATGAACCAAATCCAAAAAAAATAAAATACAGAAGTGATAAAGGAAAAAAAGATTTTTCAAATGATGTGTCACTCAAACCCCCATGCCAATGAAAAACATAGGGGTGTGTTGCTTACCGCAGGGGGGTAAAATTTCCGGTACGATTTTCATATCAGACTTAGTCCCCCTAAAAATAAAAATTGACGTAGTTTTTGAAATTTTTGATAACAAGCCAGTTTCTGACTTTCAGGGAGGGTTAACTTTTTGTTGAAATGCCCTGTAAATTAATGCAAGATTCCTCTATTCGTTTCTCATCTTCCTTTTTCGGGACTTCATTCATGAGCCCCGAAATAGCCCCAGAATCGAAGAAATCAGGACCTAACCTAACGTAACCAGGCGGCAGACAAGACTTTGTACTGATGTGGAGTAACTATCTCCGCGAGGAAACGTATATAAACGTCCAACCTGATATTATCCAGGAAAGTAGTGAAAAGTATTTGCCCAGTTTCACTGTAAAGATAAGTTTGGAAAGGGTTCTTACGGAACGATTTGTTTATGGCTCAATATACAATATCGATATATTTTTTCTATTAGTCATATTATTGAAATTAAAATCGAGTAAACATCATGCATGAAGAAAAAATTAAGCCAGATAAAAGTGCTGAGACTTCAGCTCCTTCTGATCGATCATCTTTCATGTTGTCAATTGCCGCAAGCATGAAAATGATCTTGCAAGATGTTGACTTCATTAAGACCATTTGGTGAAAATATGTCACTTGAAAAAAATTCTGCGTTATTTAGTAAATGTATTATACACCGGCTTAGTCTACGTAACTTCTATCTAGTACTTTGAGTGGTTAATTACGTCTATATTGTTTTCCTGAAGCCTCTATTTTCTTGTTTATGATATCAATGAGCAAAAAATTGGAAATTTTCAATATTGTTCTACGGATCCAAATGAAGTGAGTATATACGACGCTCCACTGGAAATTGCAAGAATTTCTAGTGACTTAGACCTATTCAACATCAACCGAATGAATCCAGCTTGTCAATAAAGATTACTTATTGAGTGAGCGATTATTAGGAACAGTTGGAAAGAGAAATATTCTGCCGAATGCTGAAAACCTGATCCGATTTGCGGCTGGGCAGCGCAATAGTCCACTTCAAGATCGATATAACATGCTGCAGCAGAAGATGACGGGAAATCAAAAACTGGTAGCCAAGCTCACTTGTCCCCAATGATGACTAATGTTAAGGAGTTGTGGTACATAAAGAACGATATCGGTGGAAGTAGCAGGAGGAATAGCAGGAGTACCACCCAAACATCTATTGATCCTAGAGACACAAGAGAGGTACAACATGGTACTGAAAATAACAGCATAAACAAACCTTATGTGAAATTGGCAAGAAAAGTAGACTAATGGAAAGTACGAACATTGGACCAATACGCTGATATCCTGATTGTTCAGATGTAACAGATGGTGTATCAGAGATAAGCAAGAAGGCCATTTAACGATAGAATTATGATGATATCTCTGATGACAGGAGAGGAGGAATGGAAACAAACCTACATGGTCATTGAGCCCATTATTGTAACGAAAGAGAAGAAAAAGAGAAACAGGGCGCTGTAGACAGCTTTCCCACTGATGAAAGTATAGTACACTCCTAATGATAATTTGACCAGACTATGCAGTCAACAAGACGGTTTCGAATGAGCGCTCCGTGGGAGGTGTTTAAACATGTGTTCAAATAAAATCTTATTGTTTTACGCGAAAGTCCGCCTCTGAGCTGTCGGGGGTCCAGTCTCTTTGAGTTATGGGCGACTACATCCGGTCCTCAGGATCGGTTCTTGCATTCAAATGGGTTCACTTGCGTCAACTAGTCACGTACATGGTCATTAGCGGCATATTGTTATTTCAACACGAATTCTAGAGATAGCAAGCAAACCCTCTATTCTCAAAAGTGGACTTCCACAAAGGAGAATTTCGAATCCAAAAATAGTTCTGAAATATATTTTCAATTTCAGGGTACATTATTATAAGTGAAGTGCCAATGCAAAATTAATTGAAAAAGAAAAAATTAATCAGAAGGAAAAATGAGAAATGAAACTTTATTACCACCTTTATTTTTTCCTGTTCTATATGAACAGTTTAAAACTGATAGATAATTGTATTATAGAAATAGTCGAATGCCATTTTTGAGAAATTGTCTTCGTTTTGTTTTCACTGGCCCACTCTCTACAATGAAAATTAGAAAAAAAGAGAGAAACGCATTTTCAAATACATTATTTATTTGTTCTGTAAAATTATGTTTTTCTTTTAGTTTGTGTCATCTCCTGATGATGCTAACTTGGCAACCGAAATGAGCGTTGGGGGTCTGTATTTTGTTGTGGTGTGGAAAAAGGTTTTCATTCACCACCGAATGACACAAGAGTACAGAACCGCTGTTGCTTGCAGGTAAAAAATATAAAAGAAAAGTCCTCATCTTACTCGGGATTATGTGGATTGGGATAGAGGAGTTCAGACTTTGCATCATGATTCAACCTAGTACCATTGAGTCTTAGAGTCACTTTGAGAAGGGTTTGATTTTTTGTTCCGTGAACATCCTGTCATCTCTAAATCAACGATATTTAAAAAAGTTTTAAACATGGTGGTGAAAGTGCAAAACACAAGATGTCAATATTGGTTATACGTTCGATTATATCTGCAAACCAGTACACACAATGTTGTCTTTATTTATACCATAGATACCTCTGTTCTAATCTAATCTAAACTAATCTTAATGAACTAAAGTCTATAAAATGGTTTTGTTGCTAAACATGATGGGCGACTGCTGATTTTTCTGGTGTTCCATATTTTAGATGTTGTAAGTGTTCCTTATATCTTATTTTAATAGATCTTTCAGTCTGTCCATAATATTTTGCATCGCGGCCATTACATTCAATTTAATGAATTCCAGACTTGATTTTCGATGTTGTACGTTGATTTGTATAATATTTTAATAATTGGGTATTATATTTGAATTTGGTCCTATCGTACCAAAATTACTTGTTTCGTTGGCGAGTAAGGATATATTTTCCGCGGATTTGTGTGAAGAAATGTTCTCCAGTACATCGACATCAGGGAGAGTATCGCTCATTTTGAATTCCGTACTACAATCTTATTAAAATTGAAGGGGGAAGCATATTTTCTGCGAAAAAAGCATTTGGCTTTCTATTTCTCAATTTTTATACAAAAACTGATCTCTGATGAAAAATATATACCCCCCGAATTACATTAAATACGCAGTAGTAAGTATATGTCATTTCAGAAGTTTCCTTTAAATTATTACTACAAATATGTTTGGTTTGCTATTACATTTGTCTCAATATGTGCATGAATTTTTTTTCGATTGATTTTTCTGGAGCATTTTCATTAATGTTCGTTGAGTTTTTCTTCCTTTCAGATTTGAATTTACTACCTTTTCAATACATAACAGAAAACAAAATCCGGGCAATTAAATTGTGGTCGAACTGAACCTAAGTACCAAATTTTTCGCCTGCTGCCACTGCGTTTGTACGTGTACTGTGAGAATGAAAGTTTAATGATATCTGTCGCAGTAGCAGACGAAACGTTTCGTACCTCAGCCTGCTACTTCTTATTTTGTTCTCACCGTCCGCAAAGCCTATGTCCTTATAGTTTTCAATAGAATTCAAGATCAGTCACTTGTAGGTAAAAATACATAGAAAAAAATCGTAAGCAATGTGAAAAAAAATTGCCCATTTTCAACATCCCTGGTCACAAATCAATATTAATTCTAGAATTTCGGCACGCACGCAGAAATAACCCTCTATCGGTAAAACCCTATTATCCTGCACGTGCAATCGTTAACTATCACATTCACGTGGCGTCCATGATGCATCGGTGGGTAACTAAGATACCTGTAATTACTTTGGATCTCATGATGACTTGGTGTAATAAACATGGGGGAGTAGATGAGATTATTCTCGTCTAATTCCTATCACATGTTCAAATGATTCTGTTGATTTCTTCCAGAATTTCCTCACCTTAATGAATATGCAGGTTATTTTTAGTTGAATTAATCATGAGAATCAATGTGTAATAATTTGAAATAACTATTTAACTACATAGAAATTTTCATTTCTCTTTTCATAATAAATATACCTAGATCAACAGAGACTTTTATTGAGTGTAGATGACATAAGTGTTTTAAAATTAAAAGGACAGAAGTCTAATTAGTCAGTGATTTCATCTTCATAATTTTTTTTCTATCAAATAAGACTAAATAACGGCTCTTTCGGAAATAATTTGAGAATCTTTCAATCCCTTGGCAAATAATGAAATTATATTACTAAGTAATTGATAATCAATCATCTATTCTCATGGTTCAGTATTTATCCCAAAAGTGATTTTGTGTAAAATTATGTCTGTCCTATGAAGCAGTTGATGAATTTTCAAAAGAGGTCGAAAAAATGATGTGATGAAATTGACCGATTATAATAATAATAATAATAATACTTCACTTTCCTAGTGGCATGCAGAAACATCTATACAATTTGTCAAAAACAGTAGCCAAGTAACTAATTGAATACAACTTAAAATATGACTAAAATTAAAATTTTTCCTAGGAGTAAAATCTACCTTTTAACAGGTATTTCCTAAGACATTGTTCCTAAGACATTTCATTGTTACACATGATTCAATTTCGGCCGGAAGTTCATTGAACAAACTGTGCTCAGTCACAGTGGGTGAGCTATATGAAAGATTAGTCTTTAAAAATGGCGGATGTAGATGAGTCATTTCGCTTGCTTGTATTTATAGTGTGAATTCGCTTATTAGTTTTAAAAGAGTTGAAATTTCGGAAAATACTTCAGATATAAACAAACACGCCTAGGTTAAAATTTTATTAGTTTTAAAAAATACCCTACAAATAGAGATACGAGAGACACCAGCAATACAAATTATCAGTTTTTTCAGCGATGTGAACACATCATTGAAATAAGTGGATGATCTCCAAAAATATATTCCGTATCTTAGTTGGAATTCGTCCTGTGTATAGTATAACATTATCAGTGGTTTTTGCGTCAAAACCGATCTGATATTTTTGCATAGATACCTGACATAGTTTAATTTCGAAATTACTGACTCACAATGTCTCCTCAAGTCAAGACCCTCAGTTCAGCTTTTATAGTGGTTGGGCTGAGGCCCTTCAATTGAAAATATTGTACAACATAACGATGACCAATTTTATCCATTTTCACAGAGTCGCCTAAAACGTTCGTTATTGATGGCTGCCCAAAAATAATAAACGACACAGCGTCTTCAAACTTAAAATTTATAGTACAATGCAGTTCTGCTAAAGCTATTTTATAGTGAAACAAATGAAGCGATTTTGTAAACGGTTATAGTACAATTCTCTCAATAAAGTTTACTTTAATTCCGAACCATCATTTTGATATTCAAAATAAAATATCGAGATCTATGACAAATTGAATATTTAGTAATTGTAAAATAAAGAAATTCTACATGTGAACAGAGTCCCACACCTAAAAAATGTCCTATCATTAGCCTGTGAATCAGAAACGTGCTCCAGTATTGATGATGACAGCATGGATATGAGAAAACTATGAATTATTGAAATCTACACTCCCGGTTGACACAGCGAAAACTTCGTATTCAAATCGAAAACATGCACGTTCCAAAACCACCAAGTAATTATTTTATGTCTCATGTAATTTAATTAAAAAGTATAAAGAAGTGTAAAAGATCGAGCTTCGGTTCTTGGCAAGCGATCCGCTGTGTTTTTCACCGCAGGGGGTAGTCTGACTAACAACATCTTGTTAGGCACCTTATTTATCACTTCTCTCTCTCGCTTTTCCGAAGACCGCATCTTTTCTCTCTCGTCCGAGAACCACACACTTCGCTAACAAGCAGTTATTTATTTAATTATTTATTTATTCTATAATAGGTGCGTTTTGCCCACCTCTCGGTCTTATTTATGGAGCCACACGCAGGCAGGCATTCCAATTGAAAATCACCAAAGGAAATATTTATTGTGCAACAGCCAATATCTATGCTGATTGGATAAGGTCCAAATGGAAGGTTTAATAACGCTGATGAGTTACAACGGATGGATGTTTGTTTTGTGGGAATATACAGGTGGTTGCATCGTCGGGGAAGAGTGTTTCACGAACACTGGAAAAATAATGAAAATTTTTTTAAACGACAAAACACAAGCACTACATGAAAGTCTCTACGAAGTTCTGAGAGCGGTGCCTGTGCGAATGTAACGATTCACACTGGAGCTCAAATTCATTTGGAGAATCGTTCTCAGGAAGGTTATTTCACATAAACCTAGTTTTCCAAATGAAAGAGTTTCTGAACAGTGAAGTTCGAGGTGTACTGACCTAAACCTCAAAATGAAGAGCAGCCACAGTCCGTCGCGTATTTCTGATATGTACCGCTCTTGGTGGAATCAAATGTGCCAAGTCACGTAAACACCTCCCGTGAAAGTATCTATAGGAGAGATAGAGACAAATCTCCAACTTTTCTTCGATGTACCAGACTATCACAGTTGTTGGAGGTTTTGCAAGATATGGGTTTCAGATGAATCGCGCTGGATTTGATCAAAACCCACCTGATGGATAGAGTGCAATATGTGAGGAGTGGTAAATCATTAAGTGAAAAATGTGGGGTCCCACATTTACTTCGATAGTCGTGGTAAAATTTTTTTATAACAGAAGTACCAAGTTTCAGGAAATGCTATTATCACAGAGTATATATGAAATAAATATCAAAAATAATGGAATATAGAAATGTATAAAAGTAAATGCTGAAACAAAGTATGTATAACCAGTTATCATCCGAAGACGATTGTGGATACAAACAATCAAAACGTCGTGACATAACTTGGTTTGAAATCTCTTCAATTTTTTCAATTTGTTTTTCATTTTTGCTAATAATAGTTTTTTGATCTTTATTTTTTCAGCTTTCATTATCATTTTAATTTTATTTGTTTGGTTGTAGCTTGTATGTTAATTTTTTGTAAATTCAGTTTTTGTTTAATAAAATTGTTCTTTTCGGTTAATATTGTTAATTTTGTAATTGTTTT
>WOGN01004494.1:0-14045 GCA_015342105.1 Leptinotarsa texana
ACCAGAGCCAGTACCGAAACATTTAAAATACCGTTCCACTCCACAAATTATGTTTTTTTTTCTCTCCTGTCACTTGAATGCTCAGAAATGGTAATATGTATCAACAGGTTGATATCTTAAGCAGCTCCACAAATACCATCAAAATTGAATTGAATCGCATTATTTCCTGAAACATTTCCTTTGAATATTCTATACTATTTCATCATTATATTATCTATCATCATCTACTATTATTGTGCTATGTATTTATTATCTTTAGTTCAGTTTAAGATTTTACAAACTTTTTTTTTCTTTTTTCTACATGACAAAATTGTACTGTGATTTTATCACTATATTATTGTATTGTGTTTTAAATTGTATTATGTATTTATTGAATTTATTATCTTTAATTTAGTTAAGATTTTACAAATTATTTTTTCATAACAAATTGTAATTGGGACTACTCGTTGAATAAATAAATAAATAAATAATATGCAAATGTCACAATTTTAAAAGGAACATATGCAGTAGAATCTCAGTAATCCGGCACTATTCAAAATCAGAGGGTTCAGCATTATTGGAATGTTTGGATTACTGGATTATAGAGAAGAAATCATAATAGATAAAATTGTGTCTTGTGTTTCTGTACACTTCACATTTTCAACTGTACACTATTCACACTGCAAAACAACGGGTAAATACGTACGCATATGCACGTTATAAGCGCGGGCGGCGGGTGCTGAATTATTGGATGTATTGGTCTTTTGAAGTGTCAGATTAGTGAGATTCTAATGTATTATTCTTTGAAACTATAATAACATTTTTTTATCAATAATATTTTTGTGTTATTCTTAAAAGTAATGTTGATTATTTGTGTATTACAATTTCCTATTTCAAATGAAGAACATTATATTGAAAGTATATTATTACTTTAAATTGAAAGGGGTATATTTTTAGGAGAGATCAATTTTTGTATAAAGATGGAGAAGTAGAAAGCCAAAACCTTTCTTTCCCAAAAATTATCACTTTGTTACATAAGTTACTTTTCTTGTAATGATTTTGTGTTTTTTTTTTTAGAAGAAACTTGGGACGAGTTTCCGGGAACAGATGAGTGGTCCACTGAAGAGTACCAAGGTAGTTTGGCTGATACAAAAGTCTTTACTCCCAGCGTGCAGCCTACTTTGGATCCAGTCACTGAACCTCCCGGCAATCAGCCATTGCAAGATTCTTCTCTAAGCAGTCAACAGCTCGGGCAGACCATGCAGATCGGACAGAGTATGCAGATGCCTTCTCAAAGCCCGGTACCGCCCTTAGTTGGTACTTTGACTGCTGCTCAGACACAGTACTTTACGCAGGTTTGTGTTCTCAATTAAAATTCTTCAGTTAATACGGGACAATAAATATTAGCTCATGAAATGCATGGATTGAGCAAATTAAGGAAAGGAAAGTATACATTTTCAGGAAACGCACTAGTTTTTGAATTTAATTTCAATTAGACTTTTGTATTTGTATCCGTTGATCACGAATTTGAGTTAAAACTTAGTGCTCCAGTATACCAACATTCAAATGTTGAAACTACTGAAGAGTTGACAACTTCAGAACTCTCTTCTGGTAATAAAAACTCGTTAAGGGGCACCTTTCTTTTACAATCTCATGATGCCGATCCAATCACGTATTTCTTGTGTTATCACAGAATAGGAAACTTTATATCTGCAAAATAATCCCTTTCCTGGAAAATTATGTTGTCAAATTTCCTAAATTATACTCAACTTGAACTATTCCTTTATTGATCGCAAGAAACAAATCTGTTTACGTTAGGGATTTCAACAGAAATAAAAATACAAATAAAAAGTAACTAAATCCTTATAAACCATAGTTTTACCGAGACAAGGATGGAATAACAATAACACTTTCTAAATGAATATGTATCTTTCTTTCTCACCTGTATCAAGTTGTCAAAGAAATGTCAATTAATAAACAGGAAAAAGAACAACATATTCGTTTAAAAAGTGTTAATACGTAAATAAGATCAAATGACATTAATTCTAGAATTCAGTATTCAATTCAATTCGATTACCAATTAGAAGAAGATGTATTAGATAAAAAACACGAATGTAAAGATTTGAGAGTATTCTTAGATAACAAGCTTTGTTTTGATAACCATGTGAACTATGTATCCCAAAGAGCACTCAAAATGCTTTATTTTATTGTAAAGTCGTCAACAAATTTTTTCCCTTGTTCTATAAAAGTTTTATATTGCTTCTAGTCAGATCTATTGTTAAAACACGATAATTTGGAACCCATACTATGTCAAGTATATTCATCAAATAGAAAATGTACAAAAAAAAATCTGAAAATCATAGCGTAAAAACTAGGTCTAGTTGTTGGTGGATGTAACTACAATGAAACAATGAACTGGATGAGACTACCCAGTCTTAAGTGATCGCAGGATTATGTTATCATTGGTTTATCTCTTCATAATAATCTCTGGCATAATTGACACTCCGGAAGTTCTCTCTATTATACCATTCAATGGTGCCAATAGACGAACCAGACAATCAATCAAGACAATCAATAAACCAACAATGGTTTTTATACACTCATCTCAAATGTGTTGAGATTGGAAAATTCATATTGTAATAATATTGATTTTTGGAGAAGAAAGTTTTTGGCTTTCTACTACTCCATCTCACATCTCACATCTCAATTTTAAAAGAAGTAACTTTCACACACAAATCTGGAAAAAAGAGCCTTCTTGAAACAGCTACTTTCATATAAACATTAAATTACATGAAAGAAAAATTATTTCAAAAACAAATACTTTTAGCTGTTTCAGGAGGGCTTTTTCTTCCAGTTTGTGTCTGAAAATTACTTCTTTTGAAATTGATTCCTTTTTTCCTTTCTTTAGAAGATTTCCACATTTCTTGTATCAAGATGGAGTAGTAGAAAGCCAAAAGCTTTTGTATATCTAAATGATTAGTAGGATTGTGAAATACTAGATTGATCAATAGTTTTCGAGCACTTTATCATTGTGTAAAATAATTTTCCATACGAAATGGCTCGTAAAAATTTAACCCTTTCAAATTAATATTGATTTCTTTTACGAGAATCCTAATATTTAAAAAAAAAGTAGTAAATTGATATTTATTTATAATGAGTGGCAATGTTGTAAAAAAATTATTTTATTTTATTAATGTTATTTGATGTTGTTTTTGTAATTTCTTAACTGTATTGGGGTAACCCGTTTGTAAATGTAAATTAATAAAAAATAAAATATCACTCATTCACAACAATACTTGATAAGACAGATAGTCAAAAATAATTAGTGACAAAAAAACTAAAATTTTCAATAGTAAGAGTTCTTTTATTCAATAGTAAAAATTCTGTGATAGTGAGAGTTCATTTCTCAAAAAAATCAATTTGTTTTGAAGTTTCTCTATGTATTTTGTATTTTTTATTTTTTCTGGTAAGCCATTATAAATAACAATAACTAGGTTCAGTATGTGTTGTATTAGTATATATTGAAAAAAGTTATGGACATCTTTAAATTTTTCAATTGTATGTTGTAATTTTTGTGCCTAGTTAACACTTTGTGTATGAATATACATATTCTCATTTTGTGAAGATTTTGAATATTAAAAAGATTCCTTCATTCATTTGAATTTATACTTGGTTCCAGGTATGATAATTTATTAAAACATTGTATTACTTTGTTTTGCAATGTTTTGAAAGGTTTCAAACTAATTTGAGTGACAGAGCCTCAAATGATGATCACATGATTAAATCTGGAGTAAATAAATGAAAAATGTCTATTTTCTAAATAATTATCAAACCATTCTTATCTCCTGCTCTCAACATTGAATATTTTTTACTATTTTATAATTTGGCTATTCAAATGCTTTTAACGAAAGTTTTACCTGTAACTCAACCTAATCCAAGCTAAATTCAACTAGGCAGCTAGGATTCAAAAAACATTACATTCATGATATATTTGCAAAAATTGTGTGTTTTTTGTTCTAGTTATACTTATTGAATCTAGTATTGGCTAACAGTAGTATTTACATATGTCTGTATGTATTTTATGCAAGTATTTTGCTGGAAGAGATGAAATTTTGAAGAAATTAAACATAAAGATCTGCAGCATAAATTATGAAGAGATGGTGTCATTTTATAAGTTTTTATTCCCAAAATAGTCGATTTGTCAATTTTTGAGTGGCTTTTCAATGAAAGATGACCAGAATACCATATTTGGATTTGTAATTTGTAAAGAGTGGAAAAAAAGTGTAAATCTAAAATTTAGTCCACAAACGTGTATTCTGGATATGTGATGGAATCAGGCCCATACTTGATGAATATCCATAACATATTCAAGAAACACTTTATTGTGAAATTTTCACTAAAAAGTTTTACAAAAACACAACATGTGTTTCGCATACAATAGTTTATTCAGATATGTCTGTGCCTGAAGAAGCTACTGTATAGTGAAACTTGAAAAACTGTTCAGTGAAAATCTCACAATAATGTGTTTCTTGAATGTGTAGTCTGGAATGTAAAAATGTACAGTTTTTTAAGAAATTTTGAAAAACATGAGTTTCCTGTATATTTTTTGTTTACTACTTATTCAAGTCATCTTTACAAATACTTCAGAGAAGTAATTATGTGTAACGGAAAGATCTTAAAGCTAATTACAATTTATATAAACTTACAATTACCAAAAACAATACATACAAAGTCAAATTTCAGGTTTAATAATAATAAAATCAATTTCTTTAGAGAAGTCTTAATGATCTGATAATTGTAGAATCTTCTTTAATAGTTAGTAGTTACCTGTGAGACGAATGAAATAACATTAATCTCTTGGATATCATTCTACAGCTGCAACAGAATAATGACAATATCAGTAAGCAGTACGCCTCTCCAGGCCAGACGACATACGAGAAAAGTACTTCAGTGCAGTACAACAATGCAGCGACAATACCTTACAACAGCGGCGCCGGAACGCAGTATAATGCCAATGCGTCTCAGTACAACAACATCTCGACTTCACAATACAGTAGCACGACAACTCCACCATATAGTGGTACCCAGCAGTATGGCAGTCAGGGCAGCAGTTACGTTGATACGGGATATCAAAACGTTAATGCCGGTTATGGCGTCCAGGAGTCGGTACCCACTCAGCAACCGCCCAGGGCTAAGACGCAGAGGGCTAGGGTGCCCCCACCTTCAAAGGTATCAATATTTTAATTTTGAATTTTTTGGAATGTAACTTGAAAAGAAATTTTTATTGTTTCTTGTTAATAGTTCAAGTTTTGCAAAAAAAAATATAACTAAACATCAAATTTAAGTCAATTTTGGCTTAGCGGTGTACTAAATTTGATGCATTCAAAAGATTCTGAATATCAATACCCGCTGTGAGTCCACTTATGTCTAAGCTTAAATGCACGTGACCTCAGAAATTTGTATTGTACATTCTCAATCTGAAGCCCTGAATGCTATTCATCAATGGCAGATTAGTTTTTTTAATTTTATAAAAATATTCATAAGGGCTGAAACAAAAGTATCGCATTCAGAAAGAAACATGTCCAAAAAGCTCTTCCTTGACATGGTAGAATTCGAACATCTATTGTTAAAAGATAAATAAAATAAAAGCATATTCAAAAGAAATCTCTTAAACTTTTCATGTCACTCTTTTCATCATAGATATCTTTGGGAAAATAGGAATCATAATGTCAAATTTGGTGGAAGGTTTAATATAATTATTAGTTATAAAAGAAGTCAAAGTTACTCACATCAGATACAGTTTTTATGAGAAATAATCACCATATTTGGAATTGCATAAGCACTTTCCATAATTGAGTCGCAATTCTGTGTTAAATTGCAGATTGCAAGTAAGTGATTGCAGAAAATTTGGTTGCAAAATTGGATATCCAAAATACATGTAAAGTAGCAACTAAATATGATGAATACCTATTATTTAAGTTACGCAAGTGTGAATTGAATTCTAAATGGATATTATGAATGTTTCAAACATTTTTTATCGACACTCTTAATAAAGGGTTTTTCATAAAGAATTGTAATAATCGTAGTTGACCTGAGTTTGGATAATTTTATTCCTTTTTTTTCTATGATTATTGAAAATTGGTTATGGTTTACCATTAAAATTATTATAATCATCCTATACAAAATGATTTGATTTTGATTCCTGGGTAATTCTAAAACAGATATTGTATGAAAAATATTTCAATCCTATTTCCAAAAATCCACATGATGATACGATGACGAGACTGAGTGTTTAGTTAAAGAAGGTTACCAGTACCAGAGACAAGTATTTTGTTTCGCGTGCAATGGTTACTCGAATGACTATACACTGAGATGATCCTGGCAATCTGAAATTTTTTCCTACACACTCCCTGCTAACTGGACTCTTCGGAATTGCTAACTACTCTTCTATTTTAGATACCTGCGAGTGCAGTCGAGATGCCCGGAGATTTGAACTCCAGTATAGGCTACTTGGATGTGCAGTTCGGAGCGATGGATCTTATCGACAGCAACTCTTCGTTTGATGGGAATATGGACACCAAATACAGCGTTGGATCTCAATTGACTAGCTTGGACATTAACTCGGTCACGACGGTCAGTCCACTGGAACTGAACTCGGCGAATCAGAACTCCAATCTGGATGGTTATTCACCAAAAAATAATGCACAAAGCAGTATTAGCTCCGTATTATCACAGAGCGTGAGTGAAATATTTACTTTGCCAGCTTTATACTATTATTTGAGAGATTAGTATTAATATTTAGCTCTATTTTTTCTGAAGTTTCTGCATAATGTAGCATTGTGTCATCAGTAAATAAATATATATTACCTTCTTTCATCCTTGCAGTAGTGTCATTTATTTTAAGCATGTTTGGTCCCATAGTTGAATATTGTAGTACTTCAGTAATCATTTCCGTTTTTTCTGAATACTCATTATATTTCACTACTTGTTCCCACTGCAAAAAAACTTGTGAACCATTTCAAAACATTATTGTTAGACCATAATTTTTAATTTTTGAAAGTTACCTTGATCCAAATTTTTTATCGATAGAGATCATCTCTGACTTGCTATGTGTTTTTTCAGCTCTCTAATTCTGACAGCATTCCACAGACAAGCGAACATCTGGCCAGTAGCACGTACAGTTCGGCGCCGAGGAGTACAGCTCAAGGCGCTGGAACTTCGACAGTGGGCGTCGCAACTGCATCTGCTGGCGGCCTGGAACTAAGCAAACAGCCAGATAGCCACTCGTACTCACAGCCGTCAACATACAACTCTTTCCCGTCGAAGGCGAATACCTACAATACATCTTCGTACACCGGCACGACGGTATGTTTTAGTAAAATTCATCATTATTGTTTTAACAATATTCATTGGTCATCAATTAGATTATACAGAGAATGATATCGAACAAGTCTGGACAGTATAATTTATTTATTTTATAAGGCCATTCCCATTCATAAAAATTTGAATCAACATTATACAACAGAATAATATAGAACATTATTATATTAACTTATGTAACGATAAAGTACGTAAAGTCATTATAATACTATACAATCCAGTTGAGAATAAGGCTAAAATAAATTAACGTTTAATGAATACTCGCTTTTGATTATTTTTGCTCAGAGATACTCCAGTTATATTCACAAACTTCTTTTATGTTTCTTGGGGTCAATAAACTATATTGATTTATATTTTTAATTTTCAGACGACGGCCAGTTCGTACTCGTCGAACCAAGCAAATAGCTATGTGAATGTAAATAGTCAGTCTGGAGGCGGATATAATAGTGCTCCCTCTGGTAACGTGTACCCCAACACCTATTCCTCAAACAGCTCGTATCAATCGACTACGAATTCAGCAACATTCCCGTCAATCAGTCAGGCTAACACATTCTCTTCTAGCAACCAGACGTACCCGCAGAACACGAGTCAATCAGTCTATGGTGCTAATACAGGTAAGGCATTGAGCAGGTTAATGAATTAAAAAGTACTGAAATTTTGTATTTTAGTATTGACATGAGTAAAGAATGTGAGATAATATGTACATAAGCAGTAAGTCAATTGAGAAGCAGACTAACAAAATAATATCTGAGGATTCCCTATTTTTCAATATTTCATTCAAAAATGACATATGCTTTAATAGTGTTGACATATGCTTCAATAGTGTCATATGGCAGTGGCTTTAATAGTGTCATGAATATCATCAGTCATTGAAATTTTGAGTGGAGATTTTTTCTATCGTTAAAATATCTTAAAATTATATATTTCTGTTTTATTTATTCAACACTTCAATATTTGCAGTGCCACAAAATCAACTTTAAAAACTTTGAAAACTTTACAAAATAAAGCAATAAACTGTATTTACAACTAAATTATACAAACCATTGATTGATATTTCAAAACCGTCATCACCTAACAAGAAAATCAAACTATTTAAAAACTTCAAATGGAGGGTTGGTGAGAGTTCTTTATTCTTCACTGAAATTATTTGCCCTATTACATATTGAAAAAATAATTTAATGAATAAAAAACACTTACATTTCATCTTATTCTACTATGTAATATTTTTTGTTATTGTTACATATATTTTATCCCCCTTATATATGTTTATTTGGGTTATTAAAGTTACTATTATAATTTTTGATTTGCTCTTTTTACATATAAAAATGGTCTGTTTTTGTCAAATTTGCTAATGATATTCTTTTAGTAAATATTTTTTGCTAGTGTTTTGAATTTTTTAACATATTTAATGTCTTTCAACATTTGTGTCAATAAATCGCGGGCTTTTAAAAGAATGTCTATATTTAGCAGCTGCCACAGACAAAATAAACAATGACTACAATGACTTCCTACATAATTAAAAAGATGACGATTAGACTCCAAGCTTGTGAAATTTAAATATTCCGGTTATTCTCTGAACAAGCCTGTATTCACATATACACTAAATACCTACAATATACACATACAACATCTACAAGTAATGCATAAACACATCATGGAATGTCAAAATAATTATGAAAACACATTCTAAAGCAAACAAATAATATTGATAACACTTGTGCTGGGATTGGCATTTGCCTAGGCGCCTCGCCGTCACTCCCATCGCCGTATCCACGTCCCTACCATTACCCCCATCGCTCAAAAATTATAAATACAAGTGAAAGCGTAGGTCGTTGCTGAGACTTGGAGATGTAACTTTCGTCCTCATAGTCAATGCAATAAATACCACTGAAGTTGTCTGCCGCAGTAACAGACGAAACGTTTGGTATCTCATGTTCCATTTGACTACAACCTACCAGCCGTACATTAATTATTGTTATGTCTGATGGTTCCTTTGAGATACCTAATATAAACTAGTTCTCTTATCTATAAATCATATGATAACATAGTGTAAATGTATCATATATAAATGGAAAAACTCGTGACATATTTTCATTAATATTCCCTTGAATATCATAGTATGATCAACTTGAGTACTTAGTGTATAATTATTTTTTATATCAAATAGGTTTGAGTAACTCAACTTACGGCAACACGTCGACGAGCCAGTACAACAATTACAGTTCCAGCAATAAAATTGTGAAGGATAGCTCGTACGAGAGCAGTTCAAATACGACGAGCGTCAGCCAAACCGCTACGACGAATGTCACTTCCTCATCGCCGATCTCAATCTCGCAAACGACGATGAGCGTTAGCAAAACGTCGACGACGTTAGGTAAGGGCGTCTACAAGATGTTCATCCAAAAAAATTGACAATTTATTTGTGTTTCAGCTGCAAAGAACTCTAACAGCGTGGTGTCGAACATTCCTCCCGGAGTCACACCCGTCATGAGCACTCCATACATTATGGGGCAGGTGCCGTATTTCCAGCAGCCAATGTACTCTTACGAAGACATGCAGCTGCTACAACAGAGGCTGCCACATATGGTAAGTTTAAATATCTGGATGTCGACAAATGGTTAATAGTTACCTTTTTAATCAATGATCATTTTACGTATTGCTCACTCTTTTGGAAATATATTTCCTTCTGGAATTATTTTTTTGAGTCATCATGAACTACAAAAATATCGGATCTATCCCTGAAGTGTTTATAAAAGTGTTAACAAAGACAGACTAGGGAAATCTAAATTTTGATGAGCTCTGACTTTGAAGTTCATGTAACACCGCTCACTTCAATATAAGATCTACATTTCCACGGCTATAGTCACGATCAGAGAAAACAAAATTCAGCCTGTTAGGCCTTGGTCGAATGGAGTTTGTTGTGCCAAACGTTTCTTGTGTAACTTCGACAGACATCATCAGTGGTAGTAGGTGATACATTTGGTAATTCAACTTCTATTCGACCACTGTCTATCAGCCTTGACCTTTGCTCTAAGTGAAAAAATCAATTAGGTGGTAATTTACCAAAAGGTCCTGTACGGTTTTTATAATTGCTTTCACTAATTATGACAATTATATTCCCTAACCGAATGCCATACATAAAAAATGGAAGAGGAAAATTTTTATTTTCGGAAAACTTGAACATGCAAATATGATAAGTTCTTGTATTGCTTTTGTAAAATAAGTTCTTTATTTATTCAAGTATCACTATATTGTGAGATTTTTCACTGTACACGCTTCAGGCTTATTCTAATTAACATGCCTGAGAAAGCTGTTGTATAGTGAAACAAATGTGGTTGTGTAAACTGTTTGGTGAAAATCTCACAATTAAGTGTTACTTGAATACTTTATGGATTTTCATCAAGTATCGGCCAATTCCATAACACGAGTTCTTTTCTAAGACGGGACGTTTTTGTGTCATGCCACATAAATTAGTTGGTTCATGGTCATAAATGTAAGATCAATCATTTACGTTACAATTAGGGTTGAAAGCCTCACTTGTAATACTGCAGTACTATATGGTTGACCTTCTATAAAGTTTTTGTAGATGGAGTTGAGGATATTCGGCAAAGATTTTCGCGATATACAGCTTTGGTATTGCCTGTAAATCTGGAATACTACAAAATATCAGAATTAAGGTGTCGGTGCAAATATCTTTTTACATTGTTTAACATATTTCCTTGCGTAATGTTGAAACATCACCTAAACTGACCAAAAAAGCTTACAACAGAAAACAACGGTAATATCTGTGAAAATTGCCATTAAAATATCCGACACCAGAGGATCCTGAAATTTTTGGGAATAATGTTATAGAAGCACCTGTTACTCCATATGATGTGAATACATACATTCCCTAAAAAAAGTACAAGATAAGAAAAAATTTGTTGAATGGATTAGTAAACCAATAGCGGAAATCATAAATTATATTTTTGCTGAAGGTCATTTTCCTTCAAAACTAAAAGGAGCAAACATTTTTTCAAATAATGAAAAAGAGAGAATTGAAACTTTCTGTTTTTTACCAAAAGTGTTAAAAAAACATAGAAAGTTTCAATTCTCTTTTCTTCATTATGATTTCCTACCACATAGTAACGGATACATCCATCAATTTATTTTTTGTCACTCTTATACTACCAATTTCAAGCAAATATCGATCCTTCCTGTGTTCTCAAAAATTCTGGTAAGAGCAGTATATTAAGCCTTACTGATTTTCTGGCTCTATTAAAAGTTTTCAGCTCAAAACAGTTTGGATTCAGGATGTATCACGCATTGACTGTATTTGATCCTTAATTAATTTCTTGAAAGGTTTCAAAATAAGAATCAATGTGTTGGAATATTTATAGGTCTAATGGCTGCATTTGCATGTGTTGATCATTAAGCACTCTTACATAAAATGAGTTATGGAAAATCTTTCAAGCAATTTGACTCATATCTCAATATTTGAAAGTAAAAATGATTGCTAATTAAGATAAGTGTACCACAGGAATTTTTTTTATGGCCTTCGCTCTTCCTGATCTACTCGTACGTTAATGATATGCCTGCAAACATAATCCATAAAAAACACCTCAGTTCTATTTGCCAATTGTACAATAATTTTTATAGGAATACATAAAAAGGATGAGCCAAAATGCTATATGAAAAAGTTCTGAATAAAACCAAAACTAGGTTCAATAACAATAATCTGCTGTTTAATGAGAGTTAATCTGTATCCTTGAACTTTAATACTAATAAATGTTCTTGAGTGTGAGTAGATAGTCACTTGAGCTTGTCATAACATATTGATGTTCTATAAGGAAAGTCAGCAAAGGCAGTTTATCCTATACAAAATACGAATTTCAAGCAGCTTATACTTCATACACACAACCAGCAAAATACCCAGTTTCAAAGTTTTTGATACAAAATCAAATTTAATTTTGAAATTATGAATATTTTATACTAATAATAATAATCTTTATTGAAATAGGAAACCACATATACATATTTATGAGTGTAATAATAACACTAGCAGAATGAAATATAAAAAAATGTATGTAAAACATTTTAAATTTAAACAATTTGAGATTAAAACTAGCATGTAGTCAGACAATGAACATTACATATAAATATTTCAGTACCATGTTAAGTAACATTTAAATAGATAATGAAATATAGGTACATATATACATTAAATTATTACTAAAACAGTGATATTTGGTTTCATTAGAGATACAAATACCTTAGTGAACAGTTGAAAACAATTAAAAACAATAAATGATAGCCAATAATGTCCAAATAATTCCACATAACTATACAATTTGTATTCTATTACTTTTTTTTAATTCTTTAAGTGCTCTTTTAAAATCTTTAAAACGGATATTTTTTTTTCTTCAGGTAATTCATTGAACTCGTGGAAGCCTTTAAAAATTAAAGAATTCTCGGTACTTCCGAATGCCGGTCTGTTTATATGTATATTATTGGAATTTCTTGAATTATCATTATGAATGTTTTGAGTCATTGTGAAATAGTAGAGTCTACTTTCACCTGATAACCAATTCAAACAATCAAGCACACTTTTTATGGGAGTACGGCGATTTGTTTTCAAGATTACTCTCATCTCTCGATTTTGTAGTTTTTGTAACATATTTAATTTATTGAGGTTAAATAAAAATAATAATGACGCACAATAATCAAATTGTGGTTGAATAATGGTATTGTAAACTGTTTGGACTGCATTGACAAATTTTGTGCTATTTTACTGAAAAAAATATAGTTTTTTCGATATTTTCTTATGTATATATTCAAAATGATTGTCAAAATTTAAAAAATTATCCAGTTGAAAACCAAGGTATTTGACTGATGACACAACTTCAATTTTTTCGTTATTGATACTGAGGTTTATACCGTTGATATCTAGAGAACTGTATTTATATTTCGTGGTGAATATCATTGCTTTTGTTTTTGTTACGTTTAACTTCAATTTGTTAGTGCATAAATACTCATTTACCGCTCCTAAAATCCTGTCCACTTTATGAATAGCTCTATCTAAATTCATATCGCTACACATAAGCAACGTATCATCAGCAAAAATGTTTATGAACTCAGATTCAATAAAAAGTTCAATATCGTTCGAATATAAAACAAAAAGAAACACAGAAAGTATGTTTCAACGTATATAAGAATATTCATCTCAAGTTTGGTTTCAAGGGAAACAAACTATTACAAGCAACATCAGATTTGAAAGTAAAACTAGTCATAGTCCGTATATTCTCGCCGAATGAATTGAACTTAGCTTTTTATTACCAATATTTTATTTCTAGGTAAAAATTATGAAAAATATGTACTTTTTTTGAAATAATAAAGACCATTATTATTATTATTATTATTATTCCTTTCTCAACTGTACGTAAAATAGTCGAAAACAAACCTTATGAACACAAGACGCGATGTGATAAAGGGATTAGTAAAACCTTTAGATGTTGATCAAATAGAATCATTGAAAAAACAATATAAGACTGTTACAAAAGCAATGAGATACCTACAATTGAAATCATAAGGAAGAAATTGAATATTTCCGGCCATAACATGAGCTGCTGTGACAAACTCTTCAGAATTGGTAAAGAAACTGGGATTTAGATTTAAAACAATAAACAAAAGTCAAGCAGTTATGGTAA
>WOGN01004495.1:0-14045 GCA_015342105.1 Leptinotarsa texana
TATATATATATATATATTCACGATTTCGTGCAAGAATTCATCTAATGAAGGTGGAGTGGTTAATGGCCCTAGCTATTGGTGCTGAGAATACCACAAAAATTATTTGAATTCTTCTAAAATTCGAAGATTTTTTTGGTATATTATACAATCACTCTTTAGAATATAATTATTGTCTTATAATTCACACCTTATGGTGTGTGTTAGAAAAATACAACAGGAAATTTATAATATTTATTTCGTTATTTAAAATACCTCAAAAAATATATTATTTTCACCCAGATAATGATAAACTTTCACTAAATTCCAAAATACCGTCTGAAATAGAGTTATTCTGTATGTCCTGTATGATATCAGTTCACTCTAATTGCTTCGAAACTGTTCAGATTTGGACTAGTTATATTTGTATCAATTTGTTTAGGTATTTCATTCAGTCTTATCTGCAATATAACACTAACAACTGATGACAAAAATATGTAAAAGGATATTTTTGGTTTCTTTTTCTATATTTTAGTATAATAAAACAAACTTCTGGTTGACGTGCGAAAATAAAAAATCATAAGTGTTTTCAAAGTAAAACTGAAACATTTTTTAATTGAAGGATCTTTTCACAGCGTCAACAGACATCTAAACAAGGGATATTAAAACTCTTTTCTATTATATACTGATGAATAGTTGTCGTAATGCATTTCCAATTCCATACTTACAGAAAATTTGACAATCTGACATCCATTTTTCCTTATTTCATTGTGTGCTACTAATATATTCACTTAAAAAAGCATATATCAATATCAAATTACATACTTCAAAGGGGATAGTAGAGAAGAGTGGTAGATAATTTCCTAGATCTGAAAGTAATATTCCATCGGTCCTTCAAAAGGCTGTTGTATTAACCATATAACGATGGATATTCATATACTAACCAGCTTTCTTTGAAAATTCTGTTCGTTAATAAAAAGTTGTTGAATTCAGTGTCCAAAGACAAATAGTTCCATTGTGAAAATTTTACAATTTTCACATAAAACTTAATGCAATTTGTTACTGTTTTGTTGTTTTTTTTTGTTCAGAATTAAATAATTTCAATCTGGAGATATTCTAAGTAGAAAATTATACAGGATAAAAAATTATCATCAAATAAAACCTCATACAAAAACCGGCATTTCATGTGCACTCTCCTGCTCCTTCTTTATATTACGTGGATTATTGACATGTTTGTGTTGAGATTTTTTGGCTGAAATATTATTGAAGTTATAAGTCCTGAGATAAAAAAGGGTAGTCTTTATATTCTTAGCACCAGTGGAAGATTCCTTTTTGTTATTTAGGAATCTATTCGATTACTGCAGTAATTCATTACTGTATGAAGACAGTAACTGTTGAATATTCATTTTGAAAAGGAATGACTCAATTCTTTTACTACAGATAAATATTTTGCTTTGCTGTGGAAAGCACTAGTGTTCCTACTAATGAGCAAAACATCATTGATTGATTGATTTGTTTGTCAAGATTACCTTTGGACATCAAGTTTTCACCATATTACCAATTCCAATAGAAGAGATAAAGTACTATTTCTTATTTCAAACAACACACTTCAATGTTCAGATTTCCACTTGAAAGTTTACAAATCAGTTTTTACCGGTTTGTAAACCATCAAGTAGAAATTTCACATTCAAGTGTGTTCGTCTTTTTTTATATATGATAAATTGGTTTATCAATGCAAAATGTATGTCAAATTCTTCATTTCATTTTTAATTTCATCAGAAAATATGAATCGTCTCCAAGTGAACTGAAAAACCTTTTCATGAATTCATCACCCTTATCCCACTAGGCTTTTTTATATTATAGGTAGTTCCCCAGATTTTTGAAAAGTAATTCTCTTGCAAGTACCCAAACATGTTTAGTCAGCAAACCAAATAAACATAATGGTAGAAAATTTAGATGTAAAGCATAATAATCGATAAGAATGAATGTAAATCATATACTTACTCCTTCCAAACAAAAGGTAATCGAACAAATCGAAATGAAACTAAAAATTAAAATAAAAAAATTTATTATGTGCATTACCTACAGAAATAAAAATTTGGCGACTTCATAAAACTAAAATGTAATATGCAATTCAGTAACAAGTTTTTGCAAACTACAAAGTCTTTTAGTATCTTTTAGCACCTTTTCTCTCCAGCAATTCTTTGTAAAAACTTTTTACAGAAATGCCAAATTAATGAAATTAAACAATTTTACAACCAAAAAATATTCATCAAGTCTATTGCAACCTGTCATTTCATTGTAGAAGATACACATATCGATATAAGAGTGAGTTTTAGTTAGTGATAACTATAATTATTATCGACCTAATGTATCAATAATATATTCATTAATAATAACAGAAAAATCTCTGGGAGAAAAAATATAAATGTATATATGAAATTCATATTTATTCTTTAATGAAATTATTAATGAATAAAGTTGATTAAAAGTATGCCTATATTTTTGTACGATATGGAAAAAATACTAAAGTTTTACCGAAACCTCTACAAAAAAGTTAGATTAGGTAAGTACTTCAACAAAATGATTTATTCACTATGTGAATATATGTCATATAACACGTAACTAGAATTTGTTGAAAACGCCCCTCGCTCGTGGACGAAAATAACAAAAGACGCTCCTCCCTCGCGGACGAAAATAACATAAAACGCCCCACCCTCGCGGACGAAGATATAAACAAATATAAATCTTCATTTCGAAACGCGTGACTCTAGTACTTGTTAACGCCCCTCCCCTCGCGGACGACAGAAATGTTATACGGTAAACAAAATAATATTTCATGAAAATCTCTCTGGATTTCATTTAAACGCGTGACTCTAAGTTATTGGCAAACGCCCCTCCCTCGCGGACGATACGAAAATATTACGCGATAAACTCAAGGCAGGTGCACTCAAGCTTTCCCACCCATTTCTTTTTTCCCCATTTAATTTATATTTAATTCATACCCCATATAAATCATGAAGTTTGACTTTCAAAGGCTCTGGAAACTGGGAGTGAAATTGTCTCCAGTTCTCCTCTCCACACTGTTGCTTGAAGGAAAGCAACACACTTCTAATCATTTGCTTCAGATCAACTCTAATGTTGATCCATGAAGCAGCAGCATCACAAAAGAAAATGAAATAATTTTTATTAAATTCCGGATGGCGAACAATTACTTCGCTCAAGCCACGGAAAGCCAAGTCTTTCTCGTCAGAGTCCCGCACGTTTCTGACCAACATGCAACAATTCTTGACTATTACGTCCATATCAGAAACTGTTACATCCGGGCACACAAAGAATACAATACAAAGTGAGATTGCTACAGTTTTGTGCATTGTTCGTGCAACTGCTGGGGTACGTAATATGTGAACAAAAGCATTCAATATTTCAGGAAGAAATGGTTGAATTGCATTGCCCATTACTGAACACAACTTTCCAATAACCCAAGCAGCATTGTTGCAGACACCATCAGTGTGCTCATCCAAATTCTTAATGATCAGGGGTATGTACTCATTTACATTAGGTGCCAAAAAGGCATAGCACAAACCTATGAGCTCGCCATACAAAGCAATAGAAGTCTGTCGAATTAGATTAGAACTATCTTGCATAGTTGTATAGAGTAGATAAATTAAATTGCTATTAGTAACATATTTAACAAAATGGGTTTTCAGCCCCAATGCCATACTGTAAAGAACATCATGAGCCACATTCATAGGTTCTTTGTCTGGAGGATCATATTCATTTGGGTTTTGCTGGTAATTGACAGAAGCGATAAGGGTATCATTAATCAGCTGCAAACAATGCCAATAAACTATTTCAGAAAAAGGTAAAAACGATACTTCTAAAGCAGGGATCACATTAGATAGACATTCCAGTACAGCAATAAAGTGATCATCATAGAAATTTTTCAGTTCTGTGAACTTATTCATCAGTGGTGGTAATAATTTACTGACATATTCATCTTTACTCAAGTGGTTTCCCACTGATTGTGCTAAAACCCCAATTGCATCGTAAAGTAAGTATAAGCTTCGGCAATGAAACTGTTCAAAACCATATTTGAAACCTTCTAATATGAAATCTATGTAAGGAATGAGTTTCAGTTGTGCTTCTTCTTGGAATATGCAGAATGCTGAAATGGCAGCTCTCTGTACACGTTTATTCTCATCAATAAAATGTTTCAACAAAATTGTCATGACTGGTACAAAATACTCTTCAGGATTTTCAGCTCTGACGTTAACAATCCACGATACATATCGACTCAAGGTCCAACATGTGATTACTCTAACAACAGAATGTTCATCGTTCATGCAACAAATCAAGAATTGGATCAATTCAGGCAATTCAGACTTTAATCCGTTGAAACACCCTTCTGCTATTGCACCTAAAGCCAGTATAGCAGATTCTTTGACTAAATGATCTGGATTTTGTAACATTTCACTAATGAGAGGAATGAGCAACGGTAATATTTCATCTCCAAACTTTACCGCAATGGAGTCTAGAGATGCAGCACTACACTTTCTCAATGTCCAACCTACATAAAAATCATCAAAATCATCAGTCTGCTCTTCAGTTTCATCATCGCTGTAATATTCTTCACCTTCGGCAGCATTATTTCTGTCCCGAAAATGAAAAGGGGAAATATCTTTGGACAAATCTTTCTTATTTGCATCCGAGCCAAGGCTATCTTTGATCATGTTCAGTTCACTAACAGAGTACTGCATATTCTTTAGAAGAGTCGGTAGAAGTTTTTCAATGTATGGTGCCAAAATATCTTTACAGCTGTTGATTTTCGTAGAAGCCAACCAGAATTCACAAGCCTGCAAAGCAACGTCCTGATCCTCGTGATGACATTTCTCTAATAGATAGCAAATTATATTATGTAGATGAGGTAGCAATGATTCCTCGTGATTTTCAATGTAAATAACAAAAGTGTGACAGACATTTTTCTGTAATTCAACATCGTCCGTGTTTGCCAACTGTATCACATGTCTCAAGTAAATTCCCAAGTCGATGGACTGCTTCATAACCAGAAAATAGTCTTGTAAAAATTGATTTGTGAGCCGCACTATATTTTGACGAACGGAACACTTTTCAACACCAACAAATTCAACAAATTTTGGAAATACTTCTTTGGTTATTTTGTAAATTTCCTCTTGGGGTTTCTGACTATTGATCAATTCTTCACAAACTTTAAATAATGTCGTAAGAGCTACTTCACTATATTCATCTTGAGCGACAAACCCTTTCGTCAAAAAAGGTACCAGTTCTGGCCAAGTTTTCAGGTTGTCTTTAGCAATAATAACAATAATATTGCTAATGCTAGTTCGCACTTCACGAGAAGGATCTTTCAATAGACGAAGACATTCGTTTTTAATTTTCTGTGTACTATCCAAACTCAAATTACTATAAGTAATTTGAATATTATTTTTCAACAATATTCCGCTCAAGGACCGGATATCTTCGGTAAATCCAGAATTTCCCAAGATGAATAACAAATAGTTGGGGAAATCTGTCAAATTTTGCATAAGGATGAGTCTGTCCTGCACAGTTTTTTGGGCATCGCTGTTTGGAACTAGTGCTAACTGAAGGGTTTCTTCGATGTTCTTTATAATACTTTCCTGGGGTCTCCAATCGCCCAAATTCATGGTGAGGTCATATAATCTAGAAAAACAAAGGTTAGGTGAACAAGCTTTTCACCATTTCTGTCTATTCTCGTCGATATGCTTTTACATGCGAGAGTAAATCTAAACGATATTTCTTACTTACATTACAACACTGATGAACTAGACAGATTATAAATGATTACTTCAAATGCGTATTTTTCTTTGCAATGCCAAATTGATGACAAACTGAAGGAAGGCGACGGTAAATCGACTGTAATAATATCTGATAACCGGCATTGAGAAACGAAACACAGAACAAAAGCATTGGCTCAGGGTTGCCACACAATGTTGCCGACTCTTTGCAGAAGAGACACTCGGCACGAAACAGAAACCATGAAATTTTTTAGAATCTACGAGGTGACAAACTGGAAAAAAATACTTTCGAAACAACTACTTCCAAAACCTATTTAACACTTAATTTTTCCTGGTCACTTTGCACTCCAAATATTCGTTATGGAATTAAAATAGATAAAATTCACAGGAATGCTAAGCAACGTAAAAATGAAAACGTATGAAAACATGTTCTTTGTTCGTGTTAGAACAAAAGTACACAATTTTATTTCATCAAACGTACCCTGGTTTGCGCACATTTTATGTTGATGAGACATTTTCTTGTAAAAGTGTTTCAAAATTTACCTTTCAAGTATTTCTAGTGATGAAAAAAGTTTGATACTGCCTTCTTGAGAGCCAAATGTAAAAAGTACCCTTATTAATACATTCAAATACATTCATTCTGGCGTTGAAACAATGACGACACTTCAACTATGATTTGAAACGTATTCATGATGATTCAAAACTAGCGTGAGGTTGGTTTTGAAACTGAATTGGACGTTATATTATGTCAGCTGTCAGTTTCATTCGAATTTTATTATTAATGACGTCACTACAAATCGTTTTTAAATACACGCTCGAATACGATTAAACACTAGAAAACACCTATAGTAACCCTGAGTATCCGATGTTTTCTAGAAGTGAGTTCAATTTTCAACTCCAGTAACTCTTTTCACTCCTTAATCGTTCGAATTTCAGAAACGGAGTAAAATGATTACAACTTGTGGCTTGCAGTATTTCAGGAGTGGAGTGAAAAGAGTTACTCCTTCGGGACCGTCGCAGGACTATAGATTTTTGCAGTGGACATGCGCATTTGCAATTGTTTTGGTATATTTTGAATTTTTACACGCATGCATTACAGCATTTGTGATTGTTGCTTGTAAGATAATCATTAATGATGATATATGTAAAAGAAACACTGTTCCCAATCACCAGAAATGCAATACCTTTCTCGATGCGCGACCATTAGTGGTGATTGGTAAAAGTGCTTGATTTGGATTTATTCTACACCAGAGGTTCCAGTTCAACCTTCTATCAATAGTAAAATGAGTAAATAGTCATTACTGTTCTATTGCTAAAAAAATAACAGATAATATATCTCTACAAGTTGACGCATTAGCTCACTGGCAAGGTCCTTTTATAGCTGATTCTCTAGTACTCCACGATACCGATTTAACTGAACTGAGAAACACTTTAACAACTTTTACAAATAAAACTACTTCGGGCATTGATGATATCTCTGTACGAATATTTGAAAATCTACCAGAAAATACACTTGACATCCTGGTTCATCTGATAAATGAAACTTCACAATGGTACATTTCCTGAAAACTAATCTGAAGTAATTCACCTCCATAAGGGTGGTGACCGTGAAGATCCATCCAACTCTCCATTCTGGAGAGATTACAAAATAAGGTAATACGGATGATTGTGAATGCTCCATAGTTCGTGCGAAACGAAGCTATCCGCAGAGATTTGCAGCTGCCTTCCTTTCAACAGTCGATGAATCGACTAGTTTTTGATTGCGCAGAAACTCACGATAATCCGTTAGTTAGGGAAGCTATAGACTGGACTGTAGACGATCCCTCCTGATATAGAAGACCCCGACACTCTGTCGAATGCCAAGTTGTTAAAACGACAAAATACTCCGATGAGTTAACTGGAGAATGTGGTGTGCCTCAAGATTCAATACTCGGACCAACTCTCTTCTTACTTTACATATGTGACTTGGCCAGAATAAATATTTCAGGAAAAAATAACGCTGTTTGCGGACGATACGAGTATACTCTGCAATGATAAAGATCCTTAAAATTTTGTTTTTCAAAAGTAAATTAGATGAGTTTGTCATGGGTGAGGATGTTATAGGAAACGGTAATTATACAAGATTTCTAGGTGTTCATATTAATTGCAAACTGAAGTTTGATGAACATGTTTCAAATTTAAATGAAAAATTGTCCTCTAGATGTTATGCAGTAAGAGTAACATCGAATGAACATGGTCTTTCTTCCGCCAAAGTTATGTATCACGACTTTATATTTGAAGGTTTTTTTTACTCTTATATATTCCTTAGTAGAATCCCACTTGATATATGGAATCCCATTCTGGGAGATGTGTAATATTAATCTCATAGACTTTATTTTGTACTACAAAAACGTGCAATAAAATACATGTTCAAAGCACATACAAACCTCTTTTTGTTAGACTCGAAAAGTAAACAGTATTCGCAATTTTTTTATGGAAACGGTATGTCTAAAAAACATATTCACAAATTTGACACGTCCCACCTGTCATGCCTGGCAGTGATCCCATCACTGACACTAATTAGATTCAGTAATTTATGGAGGCGGTAAGATATTCATCTTACCAAAACACATTAAAAAAATGAGTTCTGTAGAACATTTCAGAACGGGAGTAAAAGCTCTCCTGTTGGATAAACCCTATTATAGTTTACAACAATTTTAAAATGACGCATTCTAACTCAAGCTTGTTGTAAGATTTTTGTCACGTGCTAGATTTTATATATTGTTGTAGGTATGAGACATTCTGGTACAATGTCGGTGTTGACTTATTGTCCCATTTCTTCTTTTTGTGTGTGTATTTTACTTTACTTTAATTTAAGATGTTTTTAGGCCTCTACTTTGCCAACAAGATTTTGTATCTTGACCAATAAAACATATTCTCTCTCTAAAAATAACGAATTATGGCATTAGAAAAAGTTAGTAACAGTAAATATTTGTGATTTCAGGTTTATAGGCCATAGTCTGCTGGAATTTTTTGTGAAGTTTCGCTGGCACAAGTAGCTGACATATCTTCAGAGGTATGTGTTATCAGTAGGGATATAGGTATCTCCAAGGTCAGGAAAAAATTTCAACAGACGACGGCTGTCGGCTGAAACATTTCAGTAACAGAATTTTCACCATCATCTCCGAATTTTTGAAAACTGTTTCAAACAATAAGGCTGAAATCATACAAAATAAAATGTGACCGAAGTTCTGAACCAGAATTGAGCAAAAATAATCAATGGCATGTATTGGTTTATTTTTCTCTTGATATTAAAAAACAATTCGATTCAATCATAACCTCAGCTTAATATTTTTGCAGTCAAAAATATACTCCCAGTTCTTGTTCCTCTATTGATCCTTTTGAATGTTCACTCCACTTCAGTCTTATAACAATTATCCGAACGTAGCTTAAGGATTGTTGTTATTATTAGTGATAATTCATCAATACGGGAGTCAAAGACCAAACGGACTGGTTTAAGTCTGACGATAGTCGTGTCACGAAGGGTTCTGGCGGTGTATTGAATTTATTTGAGCCTCTGGAGACACCCTACATTTTGTTTTATGAGAGAGAGGATATTGCCAGATCAAGATCTTCAGATGCTGCAGGTTTTTTCCGTATTTTCCTGCAAATCAATGAAGTCGCCCCGGAGCGCCAATTAATTTTTGTTGTTTTATAATTTCATGATTTGTATTTTAGAATTAATGATTGAGATTGTCAGTTTTTTTAATGTTTTTGAGATTACCACAAGTGTCAGATGGGTTTAGGGGAAGTCATCCCATTCAAGTACAATTAGAGTCCAAATTGTAGGCCATTTTCTAATTTGAATATTTCAAAGAAAAAAGAGTTTAGACAAATTTCTTCAACTGTATCTCAGGACCACAACAATTATTTGAAAGAATGAAAAAATACATGCTTGTTCCCTATTATTTGTACTGATTTGACATTAAGTGATAGTCAGCTGGTCAGGGGATTCCCGCCCTGAGTAAAACTGAGTAGAGTGAAACAAAATGTTAATTAAAAATGACCATAAAGTACTAACTTATTCCAAGGATGAAACTGTTGTTTAATTTTTTTCAAATAACGGTGAAACAGACTTCGAATACACAATTTATTTACGCCAATTACTGTATAAACTATGCTACAAAAAAGATCTTACTAACATCAGAAATGAAAAAAACTGTAAATTCGAAGGTCCTAATTGAAAACTGAAACGATTTATGTTTAGAATCGTATACAATATTTTGTATAATATGTAATAATAATAATAATTGTAATTTATTGAACAAAATTACAATTTTGTTCAACTGGCTATCGACCGAAGTCCTTCCGCCCTTGTAACAAAATTGCTTTGAAACAACATGGCTTATTTTACAATATATAAAAAATATATCATATCATACCTGTAAATTTCTGTAATGCAAATGTCACGTTAGGGGAAACATTCAAGCAAATTAGAAAAATGAACGTAGATACCTATCATAACATAAACATTGAGCTCTTGTCCTGTAACTGGAATTTGAATTCAGTTAACGTTGATGTGATATTGGAGAATATAACAAAAAACTGTCTAGATATTGTTGATCAGGTAGCACCAGAACATACTGTTAAAATAAAATCAAATCAAGTCCCATACTATGATAGTGAATTGAAAATCAAAGCAAAGGAAAGAGATTTAGCTTATAAGAAATTCAAACAAAGTACAACCTTAAGTAAATATATAAATTGGGAAAATTATAAGAAAGTGTGAATATGTTAAAAGTAAATTGATGCAAATAAACATAATTGATACATAGTTCATGATCACGTTTTAATTATTTTATGTAGTTATCTCTGTTTATGCCTTCTTCATATAAGTCTCTGTTTGTTTTTTCGAGGAGACTTTTATCTTCTGAATTGGAGTTATCACCGATATCTTCATTATCACAACCAGGTTCGTTTTTGCAGTAAAACACACTTATGAAATATGTTGAAACACTTGGTACTACATAGGGAACATATGTTTTGTTTTTACCACATTTAAATGAACATATCTGATAGCATTCTATCTGGTATTCATCTTGATTATTGGCATACTATGTTCGTGTGGTGAAGTATACATATAAATCACAAAGAGGTCTACTACAAAAGAACACCAAAGAAATCGCAGATTCAAACAAATAAGTATGCAGTAGCGAGAGATGCGCTTAACTAGGAAGATTACCAAATCCTCTTTGGAGAAGTTAAGTTACTACCAGCCGAGGGATATCGTAATCAGTTTGTTGACTATAGAAATTCACAAACACACGGATAATTTCAGGATGATGAGCCCTATCCTTGCCAGAACGAAGAAGCACCCCGCTCAAATTCCCCTAACATCATCACCGTTATCGCATTGATACAATATGATTCTCTCATTCGAGATAGAAGTATTTCTGAACAAGCAAGCCACGTGTACTAGCGAAACGGCAGGGATAAATTTCACGGACCTCAAATTTGACAAAATACTGATGTAATATAAACAGTGACACAGAGACTTACAAATGATTTTTGTTGCTGATTAAGAATTTTTTTTTATAAAAATTTCGAAAGTCGTTTATGACGATACCAACGGTTACAGAAAGGCTGAAATAATTGGCTGTACATTTATTGGGGATGCCATTTCAAAAACTGAAGTAGTGGATAGTTTGTTTTAATATGGTTGCGTGATGTCGATGTTCTCGAGGAGGGCATGTCATCGTGTCTTCAAACTGATTTTACTTCATTTTTACAATATTTCTCATGGTGAAAATATCGCGTATTAACTAAATTCTGGGACAGCCTGTATAAAAATGATAATTGACAGTATTTACAGTGGCTTGGAGACTGCAACAAAGTGAAATTTTTTTGGAATATTTCAATAAACAAAGTTAGGAATAGTTTCTTTGAAACTGCAATGATTACAACGATTTCAAAGATGATCTAAGAAGGGCATTCGGTCGTCTGTCAATACCTACTAATTTTTCTAGTTTTACAAAAAACGAAGATATCGTATGTTAAATAAATTCTGGGACACCCTTTATATGGGGTCAATGATTGTGGCCTGGCACACCCAACAGCGTTATTGTTGCCTGCGGTATCTGCCTGTTCTGGTACCCAGTATATATTCAATCTGTTTCTGTCCGCCGGTTTTCTTAGTTCCCAGACTAGTATCGATGTTACTTTTGGGTACATCTGTGCCACAAGTACAGCCCGGCTATCTTTGAATATATTGATCCGCTCATTTCGTTCATGCCTCACATTGGTGTTCCTTGCGCATTGCAAGATTGCATACATTTCAGCTTGGAAGACTGATGTGTACTGACCGAGTTTGCAACTGAAATGAAGATTTCTTCCCGCACAGTAAATTCCAGCTTCCGTCCCTTTTTCAGTTTTAAACCCATCTGTATACCAGGTGTTTCTGCCGAGCAAGTTTTCGAAATGTTAGTTCATTCTCTACTTTTCGCTGTATCTTTTTCGTAGCTACTGTGATAGCATAAAATGTGATATATTTTTTGATAATAAAGTTTGTGAAGATTAAATCGTAAGGTGTAGTATATGAAACTACTATGGACCTTCATCAAGTAACGGCTGAATCAATCAGAAACAGTCTGAATTAGCTCATCCTTGCCCTTCCGATTATCACAATATTCAAAAGAGGAAGATTCCAAAGTGTCCCTAATGGAGCTGTTAAAGTGTTTTTCATTGATTCCGTTATTCCCCTACATGCATGTATTTGCTCAGTTCGTTAATAGCATTCGCCATAAGACAATTGACGCGTATGTTATCATGGGTCAATCATTATGTTATAGAACCACTTCGTCATGTTCTGGTTTCAGCTCACATGTTTTTCCGTAGGTGCGTCAGGCCAGCAGCAGTGCTACCTCCACCGTTCTTTACAGTATTCAGAAAATATGTTTTTCACAAAAACGCTAAACTGGCTCTAAGAGTAACTACTATTATGTTATTTCCTTCTGGAATGATGCAAACATTTTCATAAAAAATTAATTAGTTATTGACAAAAAATAGACAAAGTTTACCAATTATGTATACCTCCTCATAACATTTGTCAGAAGAAATTGCCCTTTCAAATACTTTTGCACCTCTTCTTTTATTTTTTTTTAATTTCAGAACTGGCATTAATGAACTAAGAAATCTTCAATATCTACCAAGAATGTCTGAAGCCAGAGAACATCTCTTTGAAGATAGAACAAAAGCACATGCTGATCATGTTGGTGCAGGTCTTGATAGAAAAACAACAGCTGCAGTAGGAATTCTGAAAGCCATTCATGGTGGAAAAAATGAAGGACCCATCAATAGGATTACGAAGGATGTTGTTGCATTTCCAGCAAAATATTTTGATATTTTGTCAGAAAAGTTACAGCTAGATCTTCATGAACCTCCTATATCTCAGGTATAGACCGAATTTGACTGCATAATTCATGAATGCTTGTTTAAATCCTCTTATCAAACCTATAAAAAAACCTCTCAAAATACCATTATAGATTTCTACCGTTTGTAGATATATTGAGTTGCACATAATAAATACTTACACAAACTTATAATACATAGAACCGAGTGAACTCATGGTAAGATATGGTAAATCAAATCCGGAAATAAAGATCAACAAGCAACCTTCTATCGTATGTCACCCATATTTGGAATAAAACAATCGAGAAACATGAAGAATTAAGAACTGTTGCGATTGCTATTTCTAAGGCATTTGACCGTGTTTGGCATGAGGGTTTGCTGGCCAAACTTTGAACGCTATGGCTTGTCAGATCATTTTTGTGTATGTCTCTTCAGATTCCTGAAAGAACGTTCCCTGCAAGTGGAAGTCTATGGATATCTCTCGATTATTTCATCAGTTCGGACTTCCATTGTCTAATATAAATTGATTTGAAATCTCTGAAAAAAAATTAAGAAGATTAACCGAAAATAACAATTTTATTAAACAACAAACTGAAATTACGAAGAAATAACATACAAGCAACAACCAAAAAAAAAATAAAAATTGAAATATCAATAAAAGCTGAAAATTAAAAAAAATTAACAAAAAAATAAAAAAACAAAAATTAAAAGATTCCAAACCAAGTTACGTTACGACGTTTCGATTGTTAGTATCCACAATCATCTTCGGGTGATAACTGGACTTATTCCTCCGATATCTGACTATTTATAGGTCATTCGAGTGGTTTCACCTATCCCCTCTTTCCTCTCTCCGCTTTAGTGGTTTTAGCGGGAGATGAACCAAGTTAT
>WOGN01004496.1:0-14045 GCA_015342105.1 Leptinotarsa texana
GGTCCTTAGCTCGCACAAGTTTCTCAACTTCTGAGAGTTGTCGTTCGTATGGGGGCGACAACTGATTAACGGAAAAACATACAGATTTTAAAACAGAAGACATTTAACAGATGCCTGAGGGTTTTAATTCAACTCTCTGCGCGGCATTAGCTGGGTTATTTGTAATTTTTTCGTTGGGTATCTGCCACACGTACAGTCGAAGTAATCTTTATTGTGAATACTTAAAGCTATCGGCGCCCTCAAAGCCCAAAAAACCAATACAAAGAGATAAGGCCACTGCCGACTAATCCACGTGGACTGAAAATTTGGCGGTTTGTATTGGATGACTTTTACTAACCGAGTTTTATGATTGGCTGAAAAGTCATAAAATCAAATTTTGAAGTCATGTTACGGTGACAAATAAAATGCGAGCCGTCGTGTTTGTTAATGTTCAGTTCAGGAACTGATGGCGATTTGAGTGTTGAGTGTCCATCCTTGGACAAGTACTAATAGTAATAGCGAGTGTGATAGTGATTTCAATAGCGATGGTTAACAATGCCAAAAAAAAATACCAGTGAATAAGATTCGGGTGCATTTGAATATTGAAACATAGAGGGTATGTTTCAATGTATATAAGAATCTACATCTCAAGTTTGGTTCTTTGAAATTATGTGGAAAAAAAGTTGAGGGCTGCAATGTTGACTATCATAAGATCATGAAAGCTAATATTTTTGAGGAATGGTTTGAAAACACATTGATCCCAAATTTGTTAGCTAATAGTGTAATAGTTCTAGACAACGCTTCCTATCATTCGCGACAGCTCATCAAAGTATTGAATAAAAATTCGAGGAAAGATGAAATACAAACTTTTTTAATGGATAACAATTTGTAATTTCAAGATAACTATACCAAAAACCAACTACTTGAGTTTTACAAACAAAAACATTTGAAAAAGTGTATATGGACACACCATACTGAGCCTTCCCCCCTATTTTTGTGTTTTCAATCCCATCGAGTTGATTTGGGGAAAATCAAAACAAAGCATCAGGCGTAAAAATAATTTTACAAAATTTGATAAGAAGGTAATAAAGCTACTTAAAGAAGAAGATTCTGATATTGCCGAAGAAGACTGGATTAAGAGAGTAATTTTAGTTGAAGAAGAATATATGGAGAATGGATACTTCCATATTAATGGTGGAAATAAATTCATTATTGATTTAAATATAGTTACTGTGATTCTTATAATTCTTATATAATCAGAAATGATTATTGAATAACAAAATTAGTTAGCTCCCTAACTATATTATTAAAGAGGAACTGTTGGAACGCAGGTTGCATTATATCGTTTACTTGAACTATACCCACAAAGTCGTAGGTCTACGTTCGACGTTTTGACCTCGATTTTGGAGATATTTTCGAAAAATTGATATGACTTTACGCCTGGGTCTCAATCTGTCTACTCCTCAGTTCAATTTAAGGAGTAGGCCTATTAATTGACGGGACCTGGGGAATAGGCAGATCGAGACCCCGGCGTCAAATCAAATCAATTTCTTTGGACAATGAGGCATATTATTATTATTATTATTATCAATGACTTGCTGTTTTTGATAATTAGGCTTACCAAGAAAAGAAATTGTACGGATAGTCATCTTAATGTTTCAGCGGCCAAAATCTGCTTCCTTCTTCAGAATTGGAAAAGTTACAGATACATAGTATATTTTTCTCGCAAAAAATACTTTTAATTTAAGTAGTAACTTATCGAGGTGAACTTAAAAATTTGCTCATTCTAAACTCGTTCTCCATTATAATATTTTTTCATATTGTAGAAGGTGAAATTCCCTCTCGTTTAATATTATTAGAAAAATTTGAAATGAATTTCTACTGTACACTATATCGTTTTATTGAATTTTTGAATCAAATTTAAATCAAAGAAATGTTTAATTTTTATCTAAGTCGATTAGCAGTATACTATGTGTTGTTCTTTTCTCTACGAATCTGACTTCTTGGCATTTCGTCCAAAAAATTCAAATATACTGAAAAGTCATTTACTAGTTATTCATTTGACAATGTAATAATTTAGGTAAAACTCCCGATTCACGGATGTGCCGTGTTGTCAATTATTTCATTTCGGCTAATTACTGGAGCAGGCTATGGTGCTACCCAAAAAAATGGCACAATTTTTGTCATAATCATATTTCATTTGTTATCAAGATTATTCCAAATATTTTGACAATGTCCGATATCCCACAGTTGATTTGAATGAACCAAGAGATATATTGGATTTGAAGAATGACAAGTGACAGGGCTGTTCACTTGACAAGATTTTTAGTGTACTCCACCCCAAAAACAATAAAAAACGTCGACTAATATTCAATAATAACTAGTAAAAAACCCCCAACGCGTGTCCCCCACGTGTGGGCACGCGGTCGCGACCATCCACTTCCTGGTTCGGCCGGAAGACCACCGTCACTTAATACTCCTCAAATAATTTCCATAATTGCGTTATTGTTTCCTAGGTTAGAGGGTAGCGAGGACGACAGGTACGATAATAACCCCCGCGCAAGGGTTATTGCCGAAGCTATTGGAACGATGCCGCCGCCACCACCGCAATTAAGGGTCGTCCCGGAAGTATTAGGTGTTCGGCATCTTCTTTATTGGGGGAATTGCGGATGGATTCGGAATCGCGGAGGTCAATTAATTTGTGATCATTATTTCCCTTCATTAGTTCGAATAGCACCCCTCAAAAGCGAGAAGGGAATGGCATAATCGCAGAAAATTATGCTGGATAAACGTTCAGTTCGTCACATGAAACACTTTTTACGAAAGTGAATTGGATATGACGCTAGTGTAAAAAAAATGCATGGAAAATATTTTCATCACAAGCTGACACTGATTGGTATTCACATAGGCCCTTATTTCTTCAAAGGAGAACAACACACATTTTTAAATACTGCTAGAATTATATCGACACCGAATGCGGTGGTATATATAATACATACAGGGTGTCATACTGAAAACGATACTATTTCGGCCTCTATGAAAAATTGAAAGACATGTCGAACTTATTTTTAAAGAGGACATTTAGCAGGCAATTTTTCAATTAAATCACATTTCTAACAGGAGCGGCCACAACCTCTAAAATAGGTTGGGTAAAAAAAATACCTGCTGTTACCTCACAAGAGGTAACACTAATGCACTTGCTATCAGCATGTCCCCCATATGCGGTCTCGGCTTATATCCATCGACATAACGCGGCCCTAAAAGTGCTATATTACCATCTACGGCACTCTTACGGTATTGACGAGACACAAGTGTTGCCCTGCGCTCCGGGGGATATTGAATCCGTTGGGGGGAAGGAGAAGTGCCGAATAAGCTAATAAGCCTGATGTAGTCCTTCTCGGCCACCAGAGCAAAACGATATTTGCCGTGGAGTTTTCAGCTCCTGGCGAGACGAATATCGTCAGAAAAGAGGGAAAAACGGATTAAATATCGAGATTTTCTCTTCGAACTCCGCAGACTCTATCCAGATCACTCTGTCAAGATGGTTGTTCTGATTATTGGCTCACTGCGCTTACTCAGAGCACATGATCCTCGGACCCAATGATCACTCACCGTGTGGGGAGTCACCGTGTGGGGAGGTCATTGGTTGATAATGCGGGCGCGTCCTCCCGAATCTATCGGGGCTTCGAGGGATAGGGCCTGACCAGCGCACAATACGGTGAAAATAATAATAATAATAATAATGAGGACTGATGTAGTCCTTCTCGACCACCAGAGCAAAACGATATCTGTCGTGGAGTTTTCAGCTCCTGGCGAGACAAATATCGGCAGAAAAGATGAGGAAAAACGGATAAAATATCCAGATTTGCTCTTCGAACTCCGCAGACTCTATCCAGATCACTCTGTCAAGATGGTGGTTCTGGTTATTGGAGTCCTTGGTGGAATGATGTCCTCTCTACTCTCGAATCTGAAAATCATACCGGCTTGCCGCACTAAGGCAGAAGTCTTAGCCGCACAGATGCTGAAGGCTGTCATTCTTAGCTCACTGCGCTTGCTCAGGGCACATCATTCTCGGACCCAATTATCACTTACCCCACCGTGTGGAGAGTGGTCATTGGTTAATAATGCTGACGCGTCCTCCCAAATGTATCGGGGCTTCGGGGATAGGGCCTGACCAGCGCACACTACGGTGAAAAAAAAATAAAAATGTCGTCTTTATTATCTTCTAATACATTTAAAGCAAATCTCGAGGCTGTGTTTGATAAACAATTGTAAATCGTGCCATAATTAATTGAAAAGATTTCCCCTATCAAAACGTCTGTCTTCCATCAATTTCGAAAGCCAGTACCAACTTCCTTATTTCAATTGGAACACCCTGTATATTTCAACATTTTCTCATACTTTGCACGTCTAACATATTCAAAATGTTATGGGAGGTGTTTGAAATTGGTGACTTATTTAGGATGTTTTTGAAATTAACTGTTGTCAAGATATTTTCGTTTTTAATAGAAAAATAATGCAAATGCTTATGTCCATTTTGAAACTAGAGATAAAATTTATCAAGTTTGTATTCAATTTCGAAATATAAATGAAAACTAATTTGAAAAAATTACGCAAATATTCAAACTGAGCAGTATTAACTCACAAACAAGATTATATGACCTACCTCACATTCCTAAGAATATCAGGTGTTTGTAGGCTACCGCACCTAGTAATTTCTTCCTGCAAATGTTCTACAGTAATGGGTGTGTCTTACATACTTTTGATTTCAACTTCCCTCATTGAAAAATGTCCAGCGGTGTCAAATCGGGGATTATGGTTGGCCATTCTGTAGAAACTTTGTTTCCAAACCATCGATCCATGAAGTTATTAACGGGATATGTTACTATGCAATGATACTTTTCCAATTCGTCGTACAAACCCACTAGGTCAATCCCCTCTTAATATGTATAAATAATTTTATTAAAACATAAGATAATAAACGAAATAACTCGAGATCATACATATTACCATCAACAACTCAAGAAGAAACTGAGTGATGGAATTTAGGACCACTCAACAAAGACATATTCAATCATGAATTCTCATTTCAGGTATTTTCATTAATATCATCCAATAGTGGTCAGTTTGAACAATTCAAATGGTAAAATTGTGTGTTCAGGTTGCCCTAGTTCCAAACTGGAAAAAAAATTAAAAATATATTTTTCTGTGGCAGAACTCCTGAAAACTCAAGTTGTTGTTAATTCCAATTTGTTTAAGGTCTCAATATCAAAAGAATTATTCAGGGTGGCTCATTCTAACTGGAATCTGTTTTCTGTTTTAAAATGCTCCGTATGTTGAAGAAATGGAAATTAACGAAAATGTCTTTGAAGATATTTCAAAACATTTGAAAGAAAGCGTTTTGATTCAGTAACTTTTTTCTTAAACTATCTAGTGGACACACTGTAGATAGAAGTGACTTTTAAAGTAATGAAAACAACTGGAAAATCTGCAAACACTTTGCCAACAAGCTCTAAGGCTTGTCTCATGTACTCTCTTTCAGACTATCGATAATTTCGCTATTATGGCAAGTGTCGACATTCTCACCAGCAAATGTTTACGGAAGGGATGAAGTCAAGAAAACAAAGCGTGTAAATGTTATAAAAATATATTTGTATATCATCAAAAATCCCAGTGCCTATATTATTACAGATTGTTCGACAAACATTTTTAATATCTATCAGAAACAAAATATTAACCATTAATGTATAGGCAGGGGTGATATTAGTACGTGTTCTTCTGTTTTAAGAAATAATTATTCTTCCACAATCATTGGAGAATTTTCACTTTTGAAAATTCTTGGAATTGGAAAGCAAATACAATTTAAAGACCAGACAATTAGTGTATAATTTTCGACAAACGTTTAAAAAATTTCAGTATTGTTTTACCCAAATAAGAGTATCTATTCACGAACTTGTTCTGTGAATACAAAATTTTACATGAGAATTAAATTGAAAATTATATCCTGGAAAATGATTTGGAAATGTTTCAGAGTTGTTGAGAGGGTTTTTGGATCTGTGTTATGCTGAAGCGTTTTTTTTGACAAAGAGCATGTTCTATACATTCCATATATTATTTACTTCTATAAAAATATGTCGAAATTTAATTACACGACACTTCTAAAATGAAAAATAAGTTCTCATTGGCTCCATATGGAAAAGAAAATCATGTTTACAATGGAACTTTTCCGGTTTGCAGAGATTAATGAATTATTCCTATTTATTTCTGTTTCGAAACTAATATTAGAAAAGGTGATTTAGTAGGTCAGTATTTTATAGAATTCCCAATTGAATTGGGAAAATTTTCTTATTTGAATAACTTTTTAAAATCTACCAAATTGAACGATCATGATAAAGTTGTTGCCAAAAAAGGATAACTTATATCGGATGATTCTTTTGGTCCATATAAAAAATTAAAATTGGTGATTTTCAAGAAACAAAACGTCGGATCAATAATCTGTAACCGCCTTCTGTGAAGCTTGAAAGTGGGACTGAGGAAGTGCTTTTGTTTTTCAAAATTCGCTCAAAAAATTTAACGAATATCTCCGAAACTGAATGGAATTTCCAAAATTTAAAACTATAATTTGAGGGAGCTCTAACTTTGCATTTCTCATGGTTTCCGATTTTTCCATGCTAACTGTTCTTACTTTGGACAAAGATTATAAGCCACTTTCGAACGGATACAAGAACATTTTTAGCACTTACCAATATATTTATAGGTAACTTATAAACAGTTTGTAATGATACGGATTAGTCTAATATTGATTTTTTTCCAATTTTCAAATTTCAATTTTATTTTTCCAATATTTTGAATTTTCATTGTTACTGTAATACCTTAGCCCTCAAATATTGACAGTCTTGCAAAACATTGTTAACATTTGTTACAAACGAATATATCTAAATGAAATTCTATTGTACATCCAATAAACAAAAACCTCTCAATTAGACTACAACATATAAAATTTGCATAGTCTTACAAAAAATAATAATTTTTTCCATCAATAATACCGCGGTTTTGTAAGCTGTCAAGTGGATATCTTACCTTCATTATAGTATTTTTTTTTGTATAAGTTATCATCGATCATTCAATGAGATAATTGATTCATTTGAAGACAAAAAAATAATATTCGTAAATAATGATAATAATCGTAAATCTAAAGAGCCAAAATCAAATCCACTATCTAACTTTGAAAGCCATTATTTAAAACCCTGTAACATCATGGAATGATAAATTTTAAATCATAGTTATAGGAACTTGTATCTTAAGTGGAAGCTTTCAAAGTTCAATAGTAAAATTGAGTGGAAATAGGGTCACAAGGCAGATATAAAGGTATGACTGAATGATTCACATAAAAAAATTAAGGTTTCAAATTCGATAAACATTTAAACAATATAAGACGTAGTAACCCTTGTGAAATAAAACATGAAAGATGTCTCAGTATCAAACTTTCAAGAAAATTTTTCACCATCATCCACCAACACTTACAAAAAAGTTCTCATGTACTGCTTGTATATCGACAGTAAAAATTGTTCGAAACAAAATAACTTGGCAGGAACAAAAAGAGACGTATTTTGCAACATGTCAGAAATATAACACTTCAGCTATGGTAATGTGATAATTATATTAAATTATGAACTATAATCTCACCTTAAATCTACAAGCACTTTTCCAAGATATTTCCTACCAAGAGAAAATGTTTCTATTTTGAATGGCTAAAGATAATACTTTTTTACCACTCGGGCCAAACAATTCTTTCTGAAATATTTAGCCGAAAACTAAAAAGATGACATTATGAAGATTATTACTTTGTGTGAATATATTATAAGTAGTCCATTGTAAACTCTTCTAAACTAAAAACCAAAAATATATTATTTCAAATTATTTCTATATTTACATCGATTGTAATGAAAATTAAAATGATTTTTAAAATATTCTCTTACTATTCAGAAACCTCGTTTCAAAATTCAGAAAAATTGTTGAGATGATAAACAGTCAAACCTTACTTAGAATTTAATATTTTTCGAAAGGTACCCACAATGATAGTGAAATTTTCAATTTTTTTCAATATTATATCATTGGGGTGGTTCAATGTTAATAGTGATATTTTACAAATAATATTGGTCTTAATTATTATATGATACTTGAAACGTCTTTGAAATACAAGAAAATTGTTCACAAGACTTCTTAGGAAAACTTGTGATGTAGTAAATGAGGTTTGAATACACATACAAGTATTTCTCACAAGTCAATTCTTTCATCAGATGTTTTCGTGAAAAATATCAAAGTAATTTAGAGGAGATTCCTGTAATGGGTGAAAATGGACTCTTAAATAATATGAACTTAATTAAAAACAAAGAAACACAACGAAGGAGTATTGTACACAAAAATTTTCATTGATTTATATATATATATCTTAACAAACCTTAAATTCTAGCATTGTTCAAATATTTCACCAAAAATACAATAAATATCGATCACAATAAACATTTTGGAAAATTCAGTGGAATTTTGTCTTTGATCACGTTTATCTGAATTACAAGAAGAATGAACAATGGAATTTCCCAATAAAATATAATAGATGAATCCTCCATTGCCATACTTTCCCATGAATCAGATCATTACATTACAGTACCTACACTTGAGATAAATTCAGTAAGTGATTATTATTAGATAAATTATTCACATTATCGACTATAAAATTTGAAAGTAACGAGCAAGGAGAGTAACATTAAAGCACTAGAAAGGCACACTACATGGAGCTTTACTCACGAATGGATGGATACTTATATTAGGTTTTGCTTTTCAAATGTCTCTAAGGGCCTGTACTTTGCGATTAGTGAATCAGAGTCGTTAAAATAATCTTGTTTTAATGTAACCATAGTTATCAACAGTCCCTATATTGTGACATTGATAACGTTACCTTGAACCCTTTTATGGTTACATTGATAATCTCAAAGTTGATGACCAATAAATACCATAATAGATTTTATGGAAGCATGATTACACATTTATAAAAAATGATTACTTTTTGATTCAGATTAAAAGGTAAACCAATGTCCAATTTAATTTATTCGGATCGTAAAATTCCGGCCCTCACACAGCTAATTTTATATTCATTTCAGAATATGAATACGGGAAAGTATTCTATTTCACTACTATTTTCAATGAAATTGACTATAGGAGTGATTATCTCAATAGTCTAAGTGTCTAAATTGTCTGAAATATTCATGATTTGACTACAGTTACCTCACTCTGATGCAGAGGCTGGTGAAAAACTATTGAATCTTATTTCAATTTTGTAAAAGGCTATTTATCTGAAAAAAGTTTTGTTGCTACTATTTTCATAGTTTTTACATCTATTTCTTTTTCCCTTCTTATATGTATTGAAAAGTCAAAGTGCTAACACTTAAGAACTAAGTATATGTACCGTTAAATCATTTGACATGAAAAAGTTGTCGATCTCGCAGACAGAAGTGTTATACACAAATCAGGATAAATTTTAGATTGGTAATGTTCGAACATAGCTTTATCTGTCAGTGATTCAAATAGTTCTTTGGGTTATTGAAAGTGTTTGCAAGACATGAACTACATATGCTACTTTTTAAATAAGAACATTATACATTCGATAATAAAATCGAATTGGAATAATTAAAGCAAAAATGGGTTAACGTCGATTATTATACTCACCTTTCTTGTTCATGGAATGTTAAACTCGTCAGTTACCTCGTGTCACAAAGCACAAATAAACAAAATTATATTTTTGTAAATAGGTTGCAGTCCAAGAACCCAGAGTCAACCAACCTTCGTCATTTTGAAAAAAAATAGATCGATATGAAGTTGAGAATATATGAATATTTGCTATACTAAAATTCCATAATAGTAGGCACTATTATGTCTCAGAAATGTTATTGCATTAAAACGAAAACACTGTTGTCAGGTTGTGATTATATATGTTTCATCATCTATTCAAATCATAGACAGGCAGCTGTTATTTATTAACATTCATGAAGCTAACATTCGTTGAATAATACGTAAAGTGTTGATTTTTTTTTTTTGATCAGTTATTATAATTTAGTTACAAAGATTTAGGTATGTTTCAACACTGATGACAAATTTGGAATATCTGTTATAAAAACTCTAAGATTCGAAATACCATTTTCAATAAAATAATTATATTTTTGTATAATACCTACCCATGATAAACATAAAAGAGGAATACATAATATACATTCTATAGATTTAATCCATTCCTAAGCAGGTATAATGTAGTCGACGTCAAAATAATGTACCTATATTTCTAGAAAAATTATTAACAGTAAATAAAAAACTAATTTTATATCAGGTAAAAAAGAAGGGATTTGGTTTAAGGACTGAAACAAGAAAAATGTCATTATAAATCAGTTTAATTTTGTGTTGTGAACTGTGAGCAATATGGAAAGTGAAAGCAGTCAAAGCAAACGCAGACGTCCGAATTTATCTGAAGGAGAAAAAAACTATTACATACAATGAATATCGTGGGTTCCCTGAAAGGAATGAAAATATGTTGAATAACGACGTAGTTAATCTGTGCAGCGAAATAAAGTTAATAATAAAGTTTTTTCTCCTCTTAGCAACTCCATCCGTGGATACACTGTATATATTTTTTATATAATTAATATAATTTAATTATCATTCATGCATATAGTTTTTCAATACTAGCAATACACTTGAAATTAATTTTTCCTCATCTCTTTAGAATAATTTCCATAAACCACCGCAAGAGACAGATTAAGGCAAAAACGTAATATTCATTTCTGAGAATTTAGTGCCTATTTTGAAATCATAGTACAGCAAAAAAAAACAACCTATTACAGATATCAAACCTTTCTTTTGAATTTTGACATGTTATGTATTTTAAACATAGCTCCCCTGGTTAAACGGAATCCTGGTTACAATTAACAGCAATGTGAAACGAGTATCCTATAATAATTGAGGAATAATAATAGCCTTCCCAAATGATCTGGGTTCAATCTGTTAGGAAAGGTACTAGGAGTATCCTCGTATCTGGGCTTCATGTCAGGATCAAAACATAACATTTTAGTGTTGTTACTCAGATGAAACGATTTGAAAAATATTTTCAATAACAAACCTAATGAACTAATTCGCTGTGAGTTTTTGGCACAGCCAATTTACTAAAGTAAAACATGTGTTTCACTATATAACCTTGGAGATGACTAATACAGTATCAATCATATCCGAAGAGGGTAACGTAAAGCGAAACACGTGTTGTGTTTAGTAAACTGTGAAATGAAAATCTTGCAAAAGTATTGTTTTCGATGCGCCCTTGGACTGAACACATTCTCAATGTACATAGCCATGGAGTTATATACAATCGCAAATACTTATAAAAGTTATACCATGTCGAAAATATCGATTCGTATGGTAGAAAAGAGAGCTACAGATCAGTCACGGGCCCAGATAAAGTGACCCTGGGTGCGTTTGGTTGGGAATACGAAGACGTGGTTACGATGCTAAGGCTGTCGATGGAAGCCGTTTTTCCGTCATCAGAAATGTCTGAATTGCTAATGTCGCTGCGACGCAGGAGATTAGACAGCTTTTTATCCAACCTGTGAAAAGAGGTTATGCGATAACTTGTCAGGCCTCTGAATGAAGAAAGAATGAAACTCATTTTTCCCATGATAGGACTGGATGAGGGTTTTAATCACAATCAATTAATTAATTCAATTGCATTCTAGAAACAAACAGTTACTAGAAAGCACATTTCCTATTCAGCATGTATTTTGGGAGTAGACTAAATAAAAATTGATACTCACTGTAACACCTTCTTGTCAGACTCTTCCTTTTTGGCTCTTGTATCTTGAAGTTCTCTTCTCAACTCCAGGGCCTCTCTTTCTAATTCGAGAACTTGCCTCGCAGTTCCAGATCCTTCTTCATTAACAGATCCTTTGTTACCAACAGATTCTTCAGATCTGCAACGAGAGATTGTTGTGAGCTATTAAACTAGGTAAGGGAGCATCTTTGTTCCAGAAACAACTATAACGAGATAGTAACAATAATAATAATAATTATGTCAATGCTATTTTCCGGGTTTTGCCAAATCACCGTGGACGGATATAGCATTCATCAACTCGTGTAAATGATCCAAATCAGAAAAGGACTACAATATTTTTAACCAATTTGAGGTGGATACCGCAAAACTGGAAGAGATTTGTTGTAGGAATTGCTGAATTACTAAGAAAGTAAAAATAATACTCTAGCTTCTCAAAATATAGTAAAATATCGTCGATATTGAAGCAAATCGGAATAAAAAAGTTGATAAAGCTAAATCAGATCTTAGTTCTAAAAAATTTTTGGGATAAAACAGAAGGCAAAACGTTAGAACCCAAAAATATATTGCAGGGATCCAACCCACAGTATCTTTGCCATTCGACAACTACCCGCACACTGTGATTTCCCCGACGATGTGCCACCAACATCCCCATGTCCTATTCTTATACCCAATCAAGTGTTTTCCATTGAAATGTTTTTCCTCTGACCGCAGTAGAGCGGTCAATCTTTGAGGGAAGAGGAGGAGGTAATTCGAGATAAGGATGAACTAAGTCCTTCGTTCGAACCCGCAACTTCCCCAAAGAAATAATTCTCAACGGATTTGGAGTATAGAACCATTCCTGATTCGCAAAATTGTGGAAAATTCTGTTCAAATCCGGCAACTCCAATGTTTCGTCTGCACCCATCAACAGTTTTGAAGTCGCTTCTGACCAGGCCGCCAAATATGAGTCCATTGACTATCTACCTATGCGCCTCAATCATTTCAAAAGGTCTGACCTGTTCGTGGACAGAATAGGTAAATTTCTATCTACACTGCTACACCACTCGGTGTAGCAGTAATTGCAATTATCTCGTTATAGTTGGAATATGTCGTTTGGTGAGTCAGTTTGACTATTTTCTTTCCAACATTAAGATGGAAAACAGGAGTGTGGATAAAAATGCCAACTGGCATTGCGGGTAGGCAGTAAGACGCGGAAGAGTTTATAGGTTTTCTGTTGAACTGACTCAATGATGAAATGTTAGAGTTGGTTGAATGTTACACTGAAGATGAAAAACCTTCCATTAACTCTGCTATGGACAATGAGTCAAGTGCTGAGTGGAAAGTAACGGGATCGAAAAATAAAGAATGTGTAACCAGAAGGACATACTTTGCCAAAATACCGATCAGCTATATCTTTGGGGGCAACTAAAGTGGAGCATACAACTTGCCGGAGATCATATTACTGAGAATATTCAGCTTTTTTTCAGATTATATCAAATCAAAGGATCATATTAGAGGAGCTTATATCGAAAATTAACGAGCCGGTCGAAGTGTGTTAGCAAGTAATGCTATGCGCACTTCTCTGTATCCTTATATTGCATCTGAAGTTTTTCGATTACAGCCACGATTGTTGCACGAAGATTATCAAGACTTCGGTGTTTGACGTCAATTTGAAAATTGATTTGAAACTGATAACCTAGAAAACACAGTCTTCAGAAAGAAGAAGTATAGACTATTCGCCGTCTTGTACCATGACAGCAAAGAGGCCAACAAGAGCCTTGACCGATGCCTTCCATGTCGCCTACAGCTGCTGGCTGAGGTACAATTTCTGAAGCCCTAAGGAACGCGAGTTCCTTATTTACTATTCTGCAATTGCAGCGATACAATCCGCTGATGAAGAGGACAAAAACGGTATGCTGAACATGAAAGGTCCTTCAAACTAGGAAAAAATGATTCGACGTTTTCAAACTATTCCTTGGCATGGAGCCACAAGTTTCCGAATCTAAACGATACGGAAATTTTGCACTACGCAAGGAAGGGTTGCAAACTCAATTATTTAGAATCCTTGGAAATTCACAAGCATAAACATTGCGGGTGCAACCTGGTAAATGATCAAATCGATTTAATTTACTCTCCGGTTTTTAAATTGGCACATTCGCTTTGTGAACTGTAAATTCAGGTTCAATCAAGTCAAGTACCTCTATTTTTATTAGTACCT
>WOGN01004497.1:0-14044 GCA_015342105.1 Leptinotarsa texana
TCACTGAATGAGAATATTGTAACCTGAACAATGATGTTCATAGTCGTACTGACATTTTTTGTCAGTATCCGGTTGTTGGAATTGCCATACGGCAGATAAAAACGAATATCTCTAGAAATATCGATATCAATGTGGTTGTCTTCAAGAAATTATTAAATGTTGCGCCATTTTGTAGTAGATGATCCTAGGGTTGTGAAGTATTCTTCAGGAGCTTCAAAATAATGTGTCACAAGACCCCCCTTCACATTTAACTTTTTTCCTAGAGGCTCCAAGTCTCATCTTGAAAGTTTCATCTATCAATTTCACTTCAAAATAAAGTATTCATGCATTAATTTCATTATTCTGAATATAAATTTTTTGACATTCAAAAAATAAAAGGGAAGGGCATTGAATGCACTGTATAAGATTGACAGTAAAAAATACATTTCGAAAATATACTGTTTCATGAAAAGTTTTGGAAATAAGGTTATTCAATTACTAACTATGATCATGTGATAGTTGATTGAATGTTTAACATTGATAAATTATATTTTCCTTTCGAAAAATAACTGATTACATGGCTAGTATTGTTGCCAACTTTACATTTTCTCTGTCAATTATTTTCATTAAAAATTTAGTGAAACATTTTTTGATTTTTTTGACAATTCAGAACATACTCGTCTCATAAGTTTTATTTATTTGTTTCAATACCCGTTAATATCCTGTATCACAGACACGGTTTGGAGTTGAAAGAATGTTGTGAATGAAATAGTTGTTGAAAAATAAATTTGTCTCGAGTAAAAGGCTGTCAATTCTCATTTGAGAAGTATTTTCTGCAAAAGTTTGAGCAGTTCCATGAACATTTTTACAGACATAATTTTTTACAGCTGCACTCAGATTATTATTTCGTAACAGGAATAATAGGTTCAGCGAAACTTCATGCAAGAACTTCAAATCAACCAGTTTATCTTTATAGAGTAACCCTGGAAACTAGATTAAATATTATGAAAAGGCTATTCAAAGTTGAGAATTTACCAGGTAAGGATTTTGGATAAAATAATGTATTAAATGGGCAAAACGTATCATTTTATTAGAAACAATTACTAATAAACACACATGACCCTGTGCATTGATGTTCTGAAATAATACTCATGAACTTTCATGTCAAAGTGTATCAGGTACTCTTCTGAAACCCCTGTATTGCATTTGGTTTTCAAAACAATATTTATCATAGGAAGGTAATACTAAAATGGAATTCACCTCTATCACCAAAAGTTATTTTTTCTTTTTTTTTTCTGTTAATTTTTAGGGAATCAAAAAATAATTAGTCAGACCATTGTAGCATTAATTACAATTACCATTTCGACCTGATATTTCACAATATCGCTTTTTCAAAACACAGTGTGAGTCAACAAGATTTATTCCCTCGATCAATTGCTATCACAGGAAAAAATTTTTCGAACTGCTTAATTTTTTTTGCAGTCACATCGATAAATACTTACTTTTAAAATTATTTTCTCGCATACTAGGTGTTTCAGCCGAGCGTGGCCAACCAAAGTTATATTTTTTTAAATAAAACATCCATATTTTTTAGCTCTCTATGGAATTTTTGTTCTTTCAGAAAAACCCATTTTGCAGACAATATTTTTTTAATTCACCACCCGCTTGTCTACCGTAATTAAGTGTATTTTTTAAGAATAGTTAGTAAACATCATCATATTTAATATCGAGAATCTCAACTTCCGGAAACAATATATAGGGTGCTCGGTAAAACCTGTTAAGTTTCATTCATTTTCAAAAAGATATAATTCAATTTTTTTAAACGGAACACCCTGTATTTTTTCATTTATATGAAATGTCATAACATTTCACTACATTTTTAATTAGTGGTATACTATAAGAAAAACCGATATTTTACAAATTATATCAAGTTTGAGTAATTGTTGTAAACTCAAAAATATGTATTTTTTTATGTTCACTCACTCAAATTTGTTTATGGAATATTCAAATTAACCGCTTGTACATTAGCATTTTTCATACCATCTAGTGATAGTATCAATGGTGAGAAATGCGTTCAAATCCTATAGAATATTTACACTTTTATCTTTAAAAATCCAGTTATCCATGGCTGACATCAAAACATAAATCTCGGAATTTGTCGATAACGCTATGTGTTCAAGTTTCTTTCGCGTGTAGATTAAATCATTCTCATTATGAATTATGTATTGGAAGATATGGTGCAAATGGTCTAAGCTTTGGGGGAAAGTGAAGAAAACTGCCTCTTTGCATCTAGGATTTACAAAGAGGAGTTGCTCGAAAGAAGACAACCACATGGAAGGGCATTTCAGGCACCAAAAACAAGATTTGAAAGAACTGGTAATGTAAATCACGAGAAGTTCGAACAAATGTAACAAATGAAGAGAATACAAATTGCTCTTCACCTTGTTGAAAATTTCCATGTGAGTACCCGAGACCTGAGCAGGGAATTAGGATTTTCTCAAACTGGCATGTCTCGAATGATACGAGCCAAAATTATCACAGTGATGTTGACTAATTATACCTAAAAATTCTACTTAATTGCTGTAGACATGCGGGTGGTGAATTAAAAAAATATTGTCTGCAAAATAGGTTTTTCTGGAATAACTTGGCAATGCCTCAATGGAAATTTGAGAACAAACATTTCTTGGAGAGCTGAAAAATATGGAATCGAATGATGAATACTGAGTGTTCATTTCGAAAAAATATATCTTCGGTTGGCCACGCTCGGCTGAATCATCCAGTATGCGAGAAAATAATTCCAAAAGATTGTATTCATCGATATGACTGTGAAAAAAATTGTTTTTTCAGATGGCAATGGATCGAGGAAATCTTGTTGACTTACCGTGTATAAATTTGAAAATTTTATATAGATAGGATTCATGTGCACCTTTAGTTTGTCCATTTTTTATTTTGCAATGATACATGTCCTTGCCATCGGCCCGGGTTTGTGAATTTTGAGCACAAAACCTTTGTGAACCGTTTTTGTAGTCACAAGATATAAGCTGAAGAGTTTTGTGGAGAATATTTATATTCACTCAATGCTTATGATAACAGAACTGTTAGATCATCTACTTAGCTCAACTGGTACACAATGATGAAGTCAAATGTATTTTCTGAACAGGGGCATGATTCATATATGCAATAATATATAAGTTGGTATATAGATACATCATGAACTGGAATGACACTTAGGGTAGATTCCCACGGTAACGGGGGTAAATAAGCGTGGAACAACTAGTATTGTATAAGTGGGTACCTATTGATTGGCTGACATTCTTATATTAACCTAAAGCCAAAACTACTGCCGAACCTAGAATCTTGAAACATGCAAGTAGGTTCTTTGTATAGCGAAAATAAACATCGAGAAAGGAAATCAGGATTTTCAACCTCCCAAGTGGGAAAAATAGGTGTTCAAAGATTGTTTCAGGTTGAAAAAAAAAATTGTAACTTTGTTCGAAATGGTCTGTCACGAACCAAATGCTTTGCGGCAACAGCTAGTGATTTATATTTTTAATTCAAGAATTCAGAAACCAAAAAAATATTTCAATTGCACTAAATAATGAATATCTTTGAGAATCCAATTGTGTTACCTATATATAAATTTCACAAAACTATCACATCCGTCAACGACGTTTACGCGTCTACCCATGTTGGGGTCGCGTTCTCGGCGATGGCGCTTCATTGCTTAGACCTCCCCTCTATCCCTGTGTATCGTCTCTCAACGTCTTATAGTAGACGCGATGCGTGATGGCTTACTGCGTTCCGTGAAGTTAACCTTATCGTGAAAACTTTTAAACGATTCGTTTCAATTAATTTGTGTGAAAAACAAAGTTTACTTATATTGAATACTCAAAACGACAATTGTATTATTTTTTTAAAAAATTTGACAGATATTCTAAAACATGCATTCTGAAAAAGTATCCAATTTAATTGTATTTATGGCTCAGTATTTTGCATATGGTGGCTACCACATAAGAGGTTAATATATGTTATTGCAGACCTTTATTCAGAACTATTTAAGATAAACAATCTTACGGTACATTAACGAAAAAACAGATTTTGAACAGATTATCTTCATGTAAGTTGAAGCCCATATGTTATTCTTATGTCTAAGCTGTATTTATGTGAAGTTTCCTCAAAATGCGTTCACTCATTTTGGCGTTGAACATACATAAATACATACATTTCCATTCTCACAAACTTTCACATTTATAATATTAGTATAGATTAGTATAGATACTTATCTCTGTTGGCAAGGTTATACAAATCCCACTCTACCTGCTAATTAAGTGCGAATGAGCTGAAAACTGGGATCATGTCGCCAGTGAAGAAAATTTAAACACGTAGGACCTTCCACAATATTAGTACCCAGAAATCGCAACTGACGCGAGAAGATGCATCTTGTCATTTATAAAACCGTGCAGACACTTTTCTTACCAAAAAGGTAGAACTATTCTTCTTCGATTTGTAAATTCAAACGACATGTACACATGAAAGTTAGAGTCTAATCCTCTCGCTGATGGACTACAGATCGGACATAAGCCTTCAATGCGCAAAGCGCAATGTATGCCTTCCTAAGATATATCCATCGAACTTCATCTCAAATGTTTCGGTAATCACTAAGCAGCATAGTTCCGACAAAATTTGAATGTTAGTTGTTACCAAAATAATATTCATCAGTCTTGACTAGCTCAAGAGTCAAGAGAATCTGCATTTTACGGATAATCCGCCTGTTATTGATCTGGTGCAATCCTCTTTGTTGTATGTTTACATGCACCTGCAAACTCTTGACCTAGGTAATTTAACCCTTCAAGTCTGAAGTTTAACATTTTTTGATTCTGTTTCGAAAAATCTTTTTTTCTGATAAACAATAAAGTGATGTGACTTGATTATACAAAACTTTCGGCAGAATTATTTTCCAGTGGGAGATATGAGACGTTACCATATGGTAACGCTAGTACTTTCATGGAAGGTGAGGTACAAAAATGAATACAACACTTTTAATGAGCTAAATAGTATTCAATTCACAAAAATAAAGAAGTAAATACGAATTTAGAGTAACTTTTCCAGTGTACACCTATGTTCATAGTGTGTGGAATATCTGATTGTAATCAATGCACAAACCTACATTGCATTTGCTACACATGGTTCTCACACTGGAAATACAGCCTTCGCCTGCACAACGCCGCCTTTTTTTATTAGAGATATGGACCAGAAGATGATTCATTTCATCGTATCTTACACCATCAGCCACTCTATTGCATGAAATGCTATTTCTATCAGTGGGAGGACGTCTACCAACTTTTGGCATCACGCCATATTTATGCAGATATGTTTGAGCAATATCTCTACGGAATGATAATTGTTCCGAATGTACACCCATCGATTTTCTACGTAAAATCCATGCATTGATTATCGCCACGTCAATCATCCAAGTGAATATACACCACCACCACTTCTTTCCGCGAATTGATATTCTGTATCTTCCCAAATTCTCATCCATTTGGTCTGTTCCCCCCATGAAATTATTATACTGACCAATAAGATTAGGTCTTGGTACCTCTATCACCTTCTTATCACTCTGAGAATAACGTTTTACATTACATGTTGGTTGTACTCCATATGAAGTGGAAACGGCTGTAACTATACTGTTGTCTACTCATCTAGCTAAAATGATACCAACATCTTTAGCAATACAGTGATCAAATGTTCCTCTCGGTGCTTTTTTCAGTTCTGCCTTCGATTTGAGAGGACACTGTTTTGGAATCCGGTTGTCTCTTATGGTGCCCGTTCCAGAATATCCATTTATTCGTAAAAAATTGAAAAGCTGTATGCTTGTGAAAAGATTATCTAGGTAGAATTTATAGGGTAGATTTTTATGAGGTAAGTCTCGTAACATAGCAACAAACGGAGCAGCCGCCTTTCCAAAAGCTCGCTCATCTTTCTCGTTTCCAACGAATCTTTTACCTTGATATACCTCGAAATTTATGAGGTAACCCTCTTTTGTATTCATACTCCAAACTTTGTAGCCGAATCGTATGGGCTTATCACGTATAAATTGTTTGCACCCATGTTGCCCATAATATTTTATCATTGATTCGTCATAATCAATATGCTGTTCGGTACAAAATTCTGTAAACAATTTTTTCATCTTCTCAATCATTGGTCTAAGTTTCCATAACTTATCTTCCTTATTTATCTGCGTGTTATCAGCACAATGCAGAAATCGCATTATTTGAAAAAAACGATCTCGCCTCATCGCGTTACTGATAGCCAAATTCTTCATATCGTTTTCAGAAACCCAGTAGTATTTTTTTCCAGGCAACTCATTATACCCACTCACAATCAATATACCAATAAAGCATTTCAGTTCAGCAAGTGTCACTTTGGGGTCAGGAAAGTTCATAAACAAAGCATATCTCTGTATTTCTTGAAGCAACAAAGAGGTGACTGAATCATCGAAAAATAGCTCGAATAATTCAGTAGCTGACATATTTTTATATTTAGAATAATCGCCGCTAGGAAAGACGTTTTGGATACTAGTCATGTCCCCTCTGATCCATTCGATATCATGTGTATTGCAATTTTCATAAAGAAATGAATTTTCAGTATTCACCATGTCAGCATTGGCATTGTCAGCGTTTCCAATGTTGTCATTTCTAACTCTCCCATTCTCTTGAAAGAAATCTGATGTGTCATCCATAACACTTTCTGTAACATGATCACCATGTCTAATACTTCTGCTTCAGATCGCAATTGTCTTCCAGTGAAATGATCAGGTATAAGCTCTGAGTCATCTCCTGAATCTTCATCAGTTAGTACATGAGGTTCAGGTGGGGTGATATATATCTGATACGTCATTTTCCTCTGAATAGGCCAGTTCCAAAGCTTCCTCGAGGTTAATCCTCCACTGAAAACAATGTGTTCATAATATCAGGCTAAAGTACTAGCGTTACCATTTGGTAACGCCGTGATATATCGGGATGATGATCAAAATCAAAACCTCTTTTTTGAATTTTTGACAGTGACTAATGTTTCTCTATCTATTATTGATCGTACAATATGGTTGAATTAGCAAAATAGAGGAAATTGCGGTATTTCTGGCAACTTACGTGAAGCGGATATCCATTTTTCTGCCGGGTGAAAAGAAACGATCGTTCAACACTTTATCTGACGGATTGAAAGTCCCAACTGTGCATGAAACATCAAAATATACGTAGTTCGATGCATGAAGAGAACTATCCTAGCGCCATCTAAATTTTTAAGATGTAATTTCAATATTTATTTGGCGGTAGAAAACTGTCTTCTCTCTGTTACCATATGGTAACGTCAGTGCTTGAAGGGTTAATGCCACAACTATCGTGTTCCTATTTCGTGCAAATTTCACATTCAAACAATCTTCATCTACAGAAATATCTTATAGAGACCCATCGCTGCTGCTACTACTGCTCACGATTTTTTGTGCAAAATTGTTCTTCTTTTTCTGACTAACTTTGGCATTTTCTCCAATATCGGTTTTCTTATTTTCAACCTTCTTGTTACTTTTGGTTTGATTTGATTCTTAACCTGTTAAATTGCTTTTGAATATTTTTTTCATATGTTTTAACATTTGTTTCCCAATCTTAGCTGTTTTCTTTTTTAAGATTTCCATCAACTTTTCTAAAAGCAATCTATATTTTTCAGTTATTGTGGTTTTACCTTAACGTTGCTTTGCAGTAGATTTTAGATGTAAAATTATGAGAAATGGTCGAACGGCTTCCCGAGTTATTAAAGGGTAAGCAGAATCAGAAGGGCCAGGTCGTGTTTCTTTAATGGTAGATGTTCCGGGTTGTGGCTCATTCAAAGTAGATTATTCAGGTCGTGTTTTTTGTGGTAGATGTTTCAGGTTGTGACTCATTCAAAGCAGAAGATCTAGGTAGTAACTTTTTTGTGGCAGATGTTTTGTGACTGACGTAAAGTAGAAAGAGAATCGGTTCGTGCATTTGAATCAAGTTCAGGATCAATAACAAACTCTATGGGACAGTTCTTCTTTATTTGAAGAAGATTCATCAGAGTTTTTAGCTGAATCAGTGGGGGTCTTGAAACATCCTCCTTTCAGTATGTGTCCCCTTCATGCCACCCATCCCCTTCAGCATGGAACATATGCGAGTAATATTTTATCGTTCCTACGAACGATATCTGTTGAGTCTCTTTGTTTTTATTAAATGCTGGACTTAACTTATTTATGACTTTCTTATAGTTGTCACCTTTTGATTAACTTCTTCGTTGAAAATCCTTGCTCTGTATATTGAAGTGAATGATATAACTTGTAATCACTGTCGATTTTAGAATCTTCCAAAATTCAAACTAACTCCTGAAAGTAATCCATATCTCTACATCGCCAACGAATTTTTAAGGCTCATGAGAAATTCAGTATGAATTCGATGAAAGGTTCTCGATTGAGTCATAAAATCAGAATACACAAAATTTGAAAAATTTCAAATGTCAAAAAAGCAAGCAAGCAAAAAAACAAGTTAAAAGTTCAAATTTGATTTTCTGTCAATAGTAAAATTTGAATGTAGGCAAAATAGAGTGAACAATGTACAATTGAAGAAAATGATGAGAGAGCATAGAAGAAAAAAGTCGAGTCAGATGAAAAACAAAAAACAGGAACCAAGAGAGAGAGAGAGAGAAAAGCATTGCGATAGATTCTTCATTTCTCTATGATTCTTTAGCGTCTCTTTCTGTTCATTTTTCATTTTTTCCTTCTTCATCACTAACAAATAACATCAGAATACCTTCTATGGAAATAATCCATTTCAGACAGATAAGCTATTTGATGCTATCTGATTATAATCTAAATGGTAGATGCAACCAGCGATATCTTCACCAAGAAGTGGAAAATGTGATGAATTCACCAGATTTTTCAACTCATCTAACTGTTTGTGCCAAAACTATTCTTATCTTTGCACATTTTTTCTACTTTTCTTTTCTTGACTGACTTGATGAATCAATCTAGTTATGGAAGTGAGTTTTGATTAATTTTTTTCACTACTGAAATATTGCTTTTCCATTTAGTATATTTTTCTTCTTTGGTTGATATTCCGCAATATTTTTGTGAAATTCAAATTTGCTCACAATCACGGAAAATAAAGATTTTTAGTGATGCCAAACAACAATTTCTTTTCTGCAAATAAAATTTGAGAACTGAAATTAAAAAAAAACATAAAAAACAAATTTAGATTTTTTTTTTCTAAAATTCATTTATTTTGTCCAAAAAGGTTTGATATTCTGTTCAGTAACATGAAGCTCTTGAAAAAAAAGATTTGAGGCTGAACATACTTCAGTCAGAAGTTTTCCAGTTGCAACATTTGATATTCAACTTCTTTCAGAATTTCCAAATCCCGCCAATAAATCAATATAAGGAAATATGTGTGATGTGATTTGTAATATTTGTTTCTGTATTTTTTTCTCATACAACATCCATTTCACGTTGCGAAAATCTGGTACAATTGTTGCAATCTCTGTAAGCTTTAACACAAGTGTCTACAGATAATGACTCCCATCAAATGTCACCTATCGCGAAATACACTCCACAACACTGATAGAAAATAATTCCCAAAATAGGGGAACTGATTCCGATAATGTTTGGAAATACAAGTCAATATGAACGTTCAAACTGAATTATCAACTTGGCGAAATCTACATTTCCATTAATGTGAGTTTCTCTGGCAGGCTAGTTCAGTGTCTGTTCTAGGAGTTTGTTTGAATTTCTCTGATCAGTTTCCAACAACTAATTATTTCTCGAAGGTGGAAGTTTGATGATATGAAATTTGCGATTTGGACTGAAATACATATAGAAAACATGAATTCGTTTGAATATTTGGATAAATATGTTTTGTCATCAATTCTTACAAATATGTATAGTTTCATATCATTGTTTCATTCATTCATCAGAACTATTGATCTCATTTTTCATACTAATATTTACGGAATATTTTTAAAAGATATAGAACGTTTTGTAGTTTTCCATTTCGGTATCGAAAACATGATGAATAAATACATCAGAAACCAATCTGACACCCAATTGTTTCATTCGTATAGTACCTTGGAGCAAATCTTCTGGTATGCTCGGTAATGAAGATTATGATAATAATAAATAAACTCTTTGAAGTTGAAAATTGGTATAATTCGACAATCAGGATACTAATATACTAGTTTTGCTTGTATGAAATGAATAAAAACACTTTTGTCTAATTTCCAGTAGTTGATTTTATTCCGACCGGTTTCGGGTTTGACCCCATTATCAAGTATGAAACTACTTTTATAAATATCATCAAAGTGATCATGAATTGCCACAAAATAAACAAGCCATCAGTAACACATACTAGTTTCGCCTTTTTTTGAGAGGATAGTGGTTATGAAAAAAGTTTGCTCATCTATCGAAAATATTGAAATTACAGCAATAGGACGTGAACATTTACCTTTCTTATTAGCCGGAGGGCTATACTTGAAGACTGGCAGTAAACAAATCTAAAAAATGAACTTTAAACGTTCAATCCAGTCTCGAATATGCCTATACAGTAGGTTGAATGGACTGACGCCTATCAGAAAACAACCACTCCCCTGGCTAATATCACGAAGTGCGTTGGATTATATCCGACAGGCGTCAGTGCAGGAATATTCACAGAAAATTTCCTGCATTTGCAATTGGCAATAAAAGTGAAAAAGTCGACCTTCAATTTTGGAACGGTCATACTTGCAAACTGGTTTCGGACTCATTAGCCACTCATCAGTGCAAGCTAGTGGCAAAAAAATCACGACATAGAGTCAATGATATTCCATAATTGAAAATCAGAATTCTTTCAGAGTATTTCATTCCTGTTCCTAAGCTGGAGCGAACAACAGAATGTCACTCCATCTAGTGGACGAGGTACTCACCAACTGCATATCCGTAATTTGTCAAATTCCTTTTAATAAGGAACAAAAACTTTCTTATTAGTCAGTGGGCTATGCTTGAAGACTGGCAGTAAACAATTCTAATGAAATGAACTTTAAACATTCCAGCTCGTTCCAAAATTGAAGGTCGACTCTTTCAGTTGCATTGCATATGCAGATTCACCTTTCCGGTGAATCCAAGAAGCAGCGCACTGAACCAATCAAGTGCAATAACTACAAGGGTATGTACACTGCGAACTACCGCGGTTGCCTAAGTACGCCAAGGTTCGCAGGGAGATCAAAGTAGACGCAAGTACTACCCGTAATGCACCCACATCTAGAAGGCGACCTGTCGGCGCATCTGGCACTCGCCGAGATATGAGCTGTGCTGAGGCGGTTGAGAGCGGTAACACTTTCGCCAAGCCGACACAACACCTGGTGGTTCTCCCCCGGCCAAAGTTAATGACATTTGTTTCGACCTGGACCAGATGAATGAATTCTTCACTCAGTTTTCCATCCTCGAGAAAATATTTACGGTAAATAGCAACGTTTTAGTCGGGGTTTGTTAATGACTGGACAACCTACATTGTTTAGGTCTCTTGAGATTTTATTTTGAAATGCCAATAGGATTCTGGACAAGAAGTTGAATTTTGAAAACTTGTTGATCGACATCAATATCAATGTCACACTCGTAAAACGATTCCAAACTACCGTTTCTACCATAGAGAACGCGTTAGACTTGCTGAATTAATAGGTGTCTTTGTCAAACGTTATCTCCCATACGTACAATTCGGTACGTACACGGTACGGATGCCATGGACGTCGAGCTCCAATTGAGAAGAGGTCGTTAAAGATTATTCTTGGTTTACAACTCTCTGCAAAATCGTCAACTGACAGAATCTCTAGATGAACTGCTGATGTCGACAACTATAATTGTTGTCGATGACTTCAACCTCAAGCATCAACTGAAGTCACCAATACGAACGGCCGAGCACTCATGCACATGCTGACTAGCATGAGTATAGAGCGATCAGCCCAGGTGAGCCCACGTACTACAACGGGCAACACAAACCTGACTTACTTGACATCGCACTGCTCAGGAATGTCACCATACCCTGTGAAGTCTACACTTTTCCTGAGATAATCAAGTCATCGTGATGCTGGATAATGATCCTCCTCCCCAGAAATATTGCATGATCCATGGATAAGGAATCCTTCAAAGCCCGACTAATGGAGTTTCGCACAGACCGTGATGAGCTCTGGCGAGTCATCCGCAGGCTTGAAACTAGAAAGACTGCTCTATCCCCTCTCTCCCCCATCGAGAAGGTGTTGGCCTTTAGCACAATGTAAACTCAATTTTGTCTTAACGTTGACCCAGATGATGAAACAAACTGACCGTGAAATCCGCCTACAACACCGGGTTGGGGGTAAAAAAAATGGTAAAGATGTAATTTGTCACCCAGAGGAATTACTGAAGAGGTACATGAGGGCCTCCAATGGAGGGAACTCCAAGAAGAATCCCGGAGTCAATTCAATCCACAATAGGTTGTTGAAGCAGCTCCCTCAGATCCCGAAGCAGGGATAGAACTGGCTGTTTCCCCAGAATCATCGTTCGATTAGTCTGCTGGGCTCAACAGTTGAGTTGGTTGAACGTGTTGTGCTGCAAAGGCTAACCGAAGAAGTTAAAGACCGAAATATTCTGCCTGACGAATGATTTGGCTTCTGGAGGGCACCACACCCCACCTAACTGCAGGACCTGAGCTGAACAACAGTAATACAGTTTATCTTGTCCTTCTGGACATTTCAAAGGCCTTCGACCGAGTATGCTATGATGTCCTTCTGCACAAACTGTTCGATTCCGATCTGCTTCTTAGCCTGGTCTGGTAAATTAGGTATTTTCTGAAAAACAGAATATTTCAGATTTCACTTCACTTCAGGGAGCTGTGCATTACTATATGTAAGCTACCCTTCTAGGTTCAATCACATGAAGGTTTCCCTTTACATTGATGATACGGCTCTCCTTGCCTCTTCCATGGGTCGGGGGTTGGGGGGTCGTCTACATTCAATGTGTAACGGACGACCTCGAATGCTGGTACTTCGATTGGGAGATCCGAGTGAATCCAGATAATACTCAGGTCCTGGACTTTGGGAGACGTAATGTTTCTCATGAGCAAGATTCAAGTCAGAATAGCTAGAATATACCCTCTGATTAATCGAAGGTCAAAGCTCAACCTTAGCAATGAAGTTTCATTATTCAAGCCTGTCATTACGTATGGTTAAGGCGTTTGGGGAAAAACAGCTTCGACAAATATTTCCATTCTGGAAAAATTGCAAAATGAAATCTTAAGGATGCTGGTGAATGCTCCATGGTTCGTGCGGAATGAAGCCATTCGCAAAAATTCGAAGCTGTTGACCATACAGCAGTTCATCCAGTCGAGAAATCGGAGAGATTTCGAGTCAGCAGAAACTCACGAAAACGTACTGGTGAACTGTATATTGCACTGTATACGACCCCTCTCAATTCAGAAGGTCCCATCACTCAGTTGAGTGAAGGCCCGTAAAAAGGAACAGGTTGTTCATCAATGATTTTTATGAATATCATTCGACGTATAAAATTTCTCAGATGAAAATCCGTTATTTCAACTGAAACTTGGTTATTTTTTAGCAATATCAATCTACCAACCAGCAATAGATAAAACCACGAGTCTGAAGAACGAGTGGTTTTATCATCTCCTTTGCTTTCATGGTATTGCTAAATAACAACATTTTCTTTGAAAATGGAGATTTTTTTAGATTCAGATTATTTGAAACTTATTGAATTTATAAATTTTATGCAATTAAGAAATTTTCACTTTATATCAAGCCAAAAGTTCAACCAACATACTCATGCAATGCTCATGTAGCATCAGTTAAAAATAACTTGAAACTGTATCTGAATAATGAAGTAATTAGATTTGAAAGTAATGTAAAAAATCTTGGTTTAATTTTAGATGAGTCTTTAAGATTTAGAGAACATACCAATCGAAATATTCAGAGAGCCTATGGTGCACTACGATTACTATATCCTCACAAAATGTACCTCAATGTACCTATAAAGAAAATGTTATGC
>WOGN01004498.1:0-27781 GCA_015342105.1 Leptinotarsa texana
GTTGTAAAATTCGAGAGTAGAGAGGACATCATTCCACCAAGGACTCCAATAATCAAAACAACCATCTTGACCATTATTATCATTTATGAACATTAATATGAAAAGTACAATTAGAACAACTGCTGATATCAATACCTTGCGATGTTGAACAGCCTTGTAATATATTTGAACTATCTGAATTGACAATTTCATGGGCATTGACATTTACTTCTCTAAGTGAAGAGGACGTACTTTAACGCTGGAGCAATAGTCTTTTTATAAGAAATAGATTGATCGATGTAACCCTCAGCTACTGTTGTAGACTTGCATCTTCCGAGCTTCTTGATATCCGTTATATTTGCTCCTAATTTTGCTAGCAAAGAAGCAGGAGACCTTCTAAAACAGTGACCTGTATTTTCCTCTGGTTTTGGCAGGTTCAGAAACGTATTTATACCAACTGGGTTAGCACTGCATTTATAATTTGAGTATTTTGGAAAAAAACGTTGATCTGTCTGTTTTTCCGTTAATCAGCTGCCGCCCCGATATGTACGACAACTCTCAGAAGTTGGATTGATAACATAAGAGCGTAATGCAAGGTATTTATCAAAATAGTCAACGTTTTTTCCAACAACGCAAAAATAACGACCTATTTTTTTTGTATTCGGAATTTGAACAGTTAATGATTTATCCATTGATTTAATGTCTTCCATTAATAAATGGCATAGCTCTTCATGCCGGCAGGCTCCATATATTCCGAAACTTTTATTAAAAAATATTTTTCATCTGGCGCCTCATTTATAAACCTCTGGAACTTGTTTAAACGTAAGAGTTTTTGATATTTTGGACTACAACTTTCTTTTTTCCGCTTTAAGAATGCTATTATCTTGAAATATTTGCTTGTATCAACATCATTTTTAATGAGCGCACTCGACTTTATCATTGAAAACCTGCTCCACAAAGTTCCATATTTTTGATTTCTCTTCTAGATATTCTCCCAAATATTCCTCCAAACTCGGTTATTGTTATGGATAAAACAACGTAATTTCAAAAAAGAGTATATTATTGATTCGATGTGTGAAATACGTGGTAATATTCTCGTACGTTTGCCTCCATACTATTTTGAGTTCAATCCAATTGAAATGGTTTGGGCCATAATGAAAGAAAGCTTGCGGAAATGTAATCAGTCACCGACTTTGAATGCTGTAGTGCTTGACAATATAAGGCGAGTAGTGAATGAAGTAGGTAATAGTGATGTGTGGAAGAACTGTATGGCCCACGATATGAAGGGAGAGAACAAATTTTGTGTGAAAAGTTCCATAAATTCGATCGTTATTCAACCCGATGATGATTTCACCTCATCCGAATATAGCCAAGAAGAGTTTTGATTTTTCTAGCAATTTTGTTGGCCTTTTTCATAATTACCGATGCTGGAAAAATTCAGTTGAGATAACTTTTTTATGGGGTGATCAATTGCTATGATTGTAAGAATAAGTAACTTAAAAACTACCACTGAAAAATAATATGCCGATGCATATGTCGAGGCGGGAATTCCTTCTCTGTGCTGTTCCAATTGGTATTGGATATACTATACCACTGGTAAACATTATTGTGACTCAACGTACAATCACTGTATGTCTCTGTTGTCAACATTTCATGTGTTTGAGCACTCAATTCACTTTTAAATTTTATGACTCTCACCAACAAACCAGCTGCCACTGTGAACACATGCCAACCAACTGAAACTGTGAACATATGTTAGAGACGAGAATACCAATATAAAAAATCAACTACAGTATACAGTCATTGTGGTTTCGTATGTAATAATTTCGTCAAATAGAAAAACCGAAATGAAACGTTTTGTTTCTATCGATTGATTGGAATTCTTTTCAGAATATCATTCCTGTTCTGGCTACCAACTCCCCTGCTGGTATTTCCGTCAAGATGCTGAAACATTATGGACAGGAGATTAGATCTGGTAAGATTTTTTCAATCCAATACTCTCCATGATAATTATTAATTTTCATCGAGTAACAAGTCAGTTCATTCCTGAGTTAATGCTTGGTCTACTATCATTTCCCTCAAAAATAATAATTGTTTTGTGATATTCAGTAGAAGAAGCAAAGGAAATATTTTTAACCCTTTGCATTTCAACGCTCTTGAATCTTGACATCAGTTTACTTTTATCAATAAACGAAACTGTTGCACAGAATAGAATAACTAAGCACATATTTTGCTGAAAAATGTCAAAAATAATCCCTAAGGTTATATCGGGTGTAAACCGATTCAGACTCGCCCTTTTTACTATTATGTAACTCCTGGTATCGCTGTGGAATGGTGGTGGTTCAGATTGATTGGTTTCTTGTAGTCTCAGTTTCACAGGAAATCATCCCAACTTCAAAATTGCAAACGGAACACCCTATATGTTTTCACATTTCTGTATTCAGCTGTTTATTCCACATCAAGACATCTGCTCTGCTCTCATGTTTTACTATAGTAATAGAAACACAAGTTCTGCTTTTTCCACTAACCATTTATTAAAAATTTTTTGAAAAATATTTTATTTAGGCAACACTTCTCCGTACGACTTTCACTGGACGCAACACGTATTAACAACAGCTTTCTCAAGCGTTTACATAACAGTTAGGCTAATATTATACTACAGTATACGCCAACTAAGAGGAGTCAGCACAGAAACGTAAAATCGTTCTGTGTTAAAAGACTCCGCCCACTTAAGTCACATGTCGCCAAAGTACTATTGACATCAGTTTGTGTGACCAATAACTATCTTCTGAGGCGGGTACAATTTGGTTTTGAATGCTCATCAAAATGTCATCTTAGTTGGCCCGTACTATAACAGAGAAAAATTTATTTTTTATGAAATTTTACCTCATTATTCAATATAGTTAAGGGCATTACTCAGATTACAGCGGTCATACAATTTTTCATCGGTGCTAAATTTCTTTCCAGCGAGCATTCTCTTGAGATCTGAGAACAGGAAAAAGTTGTTAGGGATCAGATCTGGAACATACTGTGAATGCGGAAGTAATTCAAGGCCCAATTCATGCAATTTTGTAATCGTTTTCATTGATTTTTGACACGGTACATTGTCATGACGAAACAGGACTTTTTCTTCAAACACTCAAGTAACGCTATATAATAGTCGCTGTTGGTGGTTTTTCCTTTTCAAGATAGTCGATGAATATTATACCAAGCGCATCCCAAAATATCGATATCATAGCCTTGCCAACCGATTGTTGCATCTTTGCACGCTTTGGTGTGAAATGATGGAGCCACGTTTCACTTCTATGAGAGCCTCAGCCATCTCAATCAACTTCACTTTGCGATCATCGAAAATTATTTTGGGAACTTTTTGATGTTCTCGTGGGTGACAGCCTCTTTGGATTAATTTTTCTGGTGCAAAGTTCGAATAATGTTTATCAAGCCAAGCCTTGCTTCACACAAGGTGTTCTGTATCCCAAACTAATGGTCGGACCGCTGTGAAATTTGTACACGTGTCTATTGAAGATAGGCATATGGATTCAGTACTAGTAGTGTCATCTGTATGTCAGCATACGAACTTTTCAGAGCATCTAGTACTGATTTATTCAGTGAAAATCTAACAATTAAGGGTTGCATGAATACGATATGGATGTTAATCAAGTATTGGTCAATTAGATCACATATTTGACAATTATTCCAATATTATAACAGTATTTTCTTCAATGATAACATGTATCATTCAGAAAATATTCAGTTTCACCAGAATGTTCATTTGTTCAGTCATTTTAGGTCGATTTAGGCCTGTATTTAGGAAAGTTGACATACCCAGCTGTAAATTTGTATTAACTTTGTATTTCGGCATCATAAAAGTATTCTCATAATTCACATATGATTCAACGGCTGCAACTTCAAACATTGGAGGTCAAATGTCAAGAAAAAACGACTTTTTGCATGTTTTTTACCCATTTCCAATGGGTTTTAAGCTAATTGTATTCGTTATCAATATTGTAGAGAATTAAATTCTCTATAACTTTTGTTCAAACATTTTTTCATATGTTTTTGAGATAGAGGGCAGCGCGAGCGCAGATTAAATATTATTTGAAATCAACTGGTTGTTCCGATCAAAATCAGGTCATTTGAGGTTTATAAATCATTACTTAATAAATAATTATAAATAATTTCCATTTTTTATTAACAAATACATTATATTTGAATTTTTTTTCATTAATGAACCGATCTATGAGTCATTAGGGGATATTAAGTGAATATACTCCTCTAAGAGTTTCGATAAATATGCAAGTCCTAAAAAACACATTTTAAGTACGATGACGTGTACTTCTTCATCAGGGCTAGACGTCTTGTTGATATTAAGCTGTTTCAAAATTCGCCTGACTAGACGCTGTCGAAAAGTAGTTTTCGGTATTATGGATTCTAATGTGGGAATAGTGGAGATGCCTTTCCCAAAAAATCGATTGTGGAGTGGGACGCAAATTGTTCAGCCAGTAGATTTGATTTTTTTATCGCTGTTGTTGCAATTGAACCATCCGCTTGTGTCAGTGGTGGAATTGTTCTGATTGACAGTTTTAGCTACTGACCAGAACGATCTAGAACCGTTAGGATTGGCAAGCAGTTTATCCCTAATTTTCTGATTGTGAAGTTCTTTGCTTTCATTTATCCTTGTTCACTGTTTTTGCTTAACCAAAGTGTGCCGTTAGAAGGTCGTTTCATTGAAAAAGGAATATATGCATCCATGGAAGTTAGAATAACTTCCGTGACTTCAAAAGCACAAGTTGATGGATCTTCCGACCTTATTACAGATCATCTGGATGGGATGCCAAACTTTGCACGGCTTCGATTTTTCCCCAACATCTATCGATAATTCACTCAACACTGAAATGAGTTTGTAGTCAGAAGATCCCAATGGAGTGTAAATTTATGGATTGGTTATTAGGTATAGATCCAGAGGACTAACATTTTCTCCATCACGGTCAGGAATACTGTTAGGCTCATTAATCAAATCAAATCAAATGTATTCATCACCGAAGTCCATACAATTCTATAAAAGACACATCATATAAACTTATTGAACTAGTCATAACAGAACCTACAAGCTACAGCAATACAAATACAAAATAAGGATATATTAAAAGCTAATAAACAATAAAAGTTACGGAAATACAAACATAAAATAAGTATATATTGAAAAGAAGTATCATGTGTTCATAAATGGAGGAGCAATTATATAATCACAGAATATTAAAATAACACTGATCGTAATAATATGAGATAATATAATACTGCACATACACTTACATCAAAAATTCATCTAAAGAAAAAATTACGTTTCCTTCCGTGAAGAGCGTTTCTAAAGCACTTTAGATTTAACAATTCGTGAGTTGGACCAAACAGTTCCTTAAAACTAATAAAACACCTTATACCTTGATAAATATAAGAGTTTTGCCCAACCTTTAGTCTGGAGAAAGGTTGACGTACATTTTCACGCTTTCTAGTTGGATATTTGTGAAAAGAACTATTTAATAACATTGAAGCCTCTTTTGATTTTTTATATTTACAGTAATTCGCATTATATGAAGTGAAGGCAGTGTAAGAATTTATACTGTGAAAATAACTGTTTACATGGAGTCATCAGATGAGCTCCCACTATGGTCCTAATCATATTTTTCTGTATGAGAAATATTTTATTCACATGAGCTGAATTGCCCCAAAACATCAGACCATTTGTTAATAGGGACTGAATAGGTCCATAATATGCCAATTTTATTACTTCCAAAGGCACTGTTCTTTATAGCTGTCTAATTAAAAAGCACATGGTGCTTAATTTTCTCTCAAGAACATTGATGTGTTTCTCCCATGTCATCTTATGGTCCATAATTCCAAGAAATTTGGTAGAATTCACTTGTTCACTGCTTTTTTTTAGTGATTTTTATCAAATAACTAACATCATTGTTTCTTTCAATAAATAGATAGATGTAGCCGTTACTACGTGGTAGGAGATCATGATGAAAAGAGAAATGAAAATTTCTATGTTTTCTACCACTTTCATTTGTAACTAAAGTTACTACAGTTTCGCCCTATATGGATAATAAAATTTCTTACAATAAACTTACTTACAAACTTACAATAAACAATAAACTTTATTGTTTAAGTTTGAAAATGTCAATATACGACGAAACTGCAGTAACGTTAGTTACAAATAAAAGTGGTAAAAAGCATAGAAATTTTCATTTCTCTTTTCAACATCATTGTTCACAAAAAAGTTTTAGATACATTTACTAGTAGCCCATTATAAAGACACCATTTATGAAACTCATTTGCGGAGATATTTGTATCATCAGCATACATAAATAATTTTTTTGCATTAGGACAGGAGTGAACCATGTCATTCATAAAGATGATAAATAAAACGAGACCTAAGATAGATCGTGGTACACCGATATTGATTGCTCTCGGTTGTGACTTACTTTGATTCATGGCTACTACTTGTTTCCTATCTTTCAAGTATGAAGAAATCCAATTATTTTCCACATCTCTAACTCCAATATGGTACAATTTATCAAGTAAGAGTGTATGATTGATTGTTTCAAATGCCCTACTGAGATCATAGTATGGGGTTATAGGGCGTTCTTTCCCATTTAATGCAGCGTAGATATTCGTACACAAGTCTGTAATTGCTGTAGTTGTGGATTTATTACTTCTAAAGCCATTTTGATAACTTAATAGGAGCTTCTGGCGTTCTAAAAATGAATTCAACTGAATATTAAATGAGGCATCAAACATTTTTGCGAAATGTGTCTGAAGACATAAATTTCGATAGTTTGTTATGTCCTTCCTGCATCCTTTATTTTTGTAAATCGGGATTGACTTTGATGTTTTCAACATTTCTAGGTAGATTTGGTAGATTTCTGCCTTGAAAGATTAATTTATAATATGTTACAATGGTGTACTTATTATTTCTTTGCCATATTTTATAGTTTTCCCGAAAATTCCATCTATGCCTTGAGCTCCTTCACTTGTGGTTTTCATAATACAGTCTTCAATGTCTTTGGGTGTTGTTGATCCAAGAAAGAACGTGAAATTATGGTTGGTAGATAATCTAACTTCAGAAAGATTAGGTTTAGGGCTATGGATATTCATAAAATAGTTACTGAAAAGACATTTGCCCTTGCACTTCCTGTTATGTGTTGGACAGTCGATTTTGAAGATATCCCTTTTGCTTCATTTATCACTTTTCTACTTTCTTTCACTACATTGGGTGCATTCCGTATTCTTTCATTATTAAAGGTGAATTTCGCCTCTTTCTATTTATTTTAATATAAAACTTTTAAAGTTTTATATCTAGTTTATATCACTCCATCTGAACAATGTTCTGCTATGGTTGCCATTTCACACAGTATACTGTGAAGTTTTTTCATCTCGGATGATTACCATTTTTTTCCTTTTTATTAGTTTTAATATTTCTTAGTGGAAAAGCCATTTCATAATAATAGTTGAATATTGTAAAAAAGTTATTGAATTTATCATTGATATTTAAAGAGATATATTTCTGACCAGTTTTCATTTTCTAGAATGTTATCAAATCGATCTCTGATAGATCACGTACGAAAAACATCTCATTTTGCTTATTATCACCAATAAGTATATCGAACTGACAAATCTGAAATGTCTGATCTGATATGTGATCAACATAGATTGTACAGTGAGATTTGAGATCAATACAGCTAGCACTTCTATCTGTGATACGTGTTGCTTGATTAACATGATTTTCCATTCCAAACTCACTGAACAAGTTTATAAGTTCGTTCACTTGGCCATTCATATGGAATATATTAATATTGAAATCAACACAAACAAGAAAGTAATCTCGATTTGTATATACATCACACATCAGCTTATACAATTTATCAAGGAATAATCTATCAGGGGTTCTATACACAGTTATTATAAAAACTTTAAAATTTCTGAGTAAGTCCGCTTCATATTCCAAAAGCCTCAGCTTCGTCGTTGATATTTGAGGCATTCGATATTTTGGACACTGAAGTCACCAAATATGGAAATTTCGGCAGAAAGTAGTGTTTGCAAGTGAAGAGAATAGTGCCCTATAATGTGTATCGCTAGATGGTCGACAAACACAGCATATGAATTTGGTGATCTCCTGTGATATCATTTTGAATCAAATAACATCAAAGTTTCAAGGTTCCAGCATTTCCTCTCGTTGACAGGAGAGATCGCTTCTCATAAAAAGAGATATTCGTTCTAGTGATTATCAGGACCGTATTAATTAGTATAATATTCGAGAAATGTCATTATTCTTGAAAATGAAGTTTGAGGGAGTAATATCCATTCGTCGCAGGTAGAATACTATACTCTTTCTGTAAATTTCATCAGGGATATTTCAAAACATAAATAATTTTCCAAGGATATCCCTGAGAGTATTATCGTTGAATTTCATGAAAAAGCAACAACAAATGTGAATTTATTTGCGGCATTAAAATTTTTGGTGTGGTACACTCGTAATCGCTTCTTGAGCCTATATTGTCATCTTGTTTCTTGTTAGAAAATATATATTTCGATAGGAACTGCGAGTTCAATGATAAGGTTTGACGTTTGAGAACATATTTTGAATTAAATAAAATTTCAAAATTCACTTGCGATTGAAAATAACTGAAACACGACTTTATTCTTCTAAATTAGTGGAATTGGCCGTGGTGGTAGTGCGTCCGACTCACGATCGGAAGGTCATGTGTTCGATTCCTGCCTCGACCAGATATTTTTCGAGAGAATTTATCTGGTTGAAGCTGGAATGATTCTGCAACCGTGTTAAGAATCACACGTTGAAAGGTAAGACCTCTTTAGTCCTTAGCTCGCACAAGTTTCTCAACTTCTGAGAGTTGTCGTTCGTATGGGGGCGACAGCTGATTAACGGAAAAACAGATTTTAATCAGAACAGATGTTTTAGATTATTTCTGAAATAATCTAAAATGATTTGATCATTAATGTTTCTTCTCTGTACAGGATTATTTTTTAAAAGCAGTCTCGAATGAGAAGTCATTACCGAAACAAAAAAAATAATATTCCTAATACTATTAAAGAGTACCCAAGTGATCCTGTTAACTAAGCCAGGTGTCAATTCTCCATAAATGAATTGAAATACTGCACCACTCTTCTTGGCGTGCTTTTAGCAACCAAGTTAGCATCATACGAAAGTAAACTATAACCGTCATACCAGCTGAAGTTCTGAAAGAATTTCATTGAAATCCACCAGCGCAAGAACATTGAAACTCCTCTCGTCTTCGTAATCGAAAGCAAATGGTATGTCCACGGTTCCTTTGATAAAATATTGGATGTGCCCATGGGTTCCTTGGAAGTTTGGCGGCAAATTTCTTGGCAAGGTAAATGTGAATGGATATTCATAACGTCCCGGAGCCATAGTTTCTAAAAATAATGAGTCGAATATGAAAGTTTGAAAACAGTGATTGAACTGTAATGAAGATTTGGTGTATTCAAATGCAATCTCAAACATCCAAAACATTTATAACATCAAATATGAAGACAAATATTCGACAATAATACATTGTCGCATACGTCCTTGATCCGGGAAATCATATTTCAGGTTTGTTAAATATTTATTGTTGACAGAAAATTCGAATGCGGTGGAAGAATTTTCATGTTTTTATTAACAAACAATGATAGAACTAGCTGTTGTTGTTATGTCGTCTCGTAAATTTTGACAGAGATGATTCTCCTTCAGATAGCTGATTATTTTCGTGAAAAATGAAGAAACAAACTTACTCTCTCCAACTAAAGTTAAGTCGACGGCCAAGAATTTATTATCCCCACTGTAGTGAACGCTTCTGTATTTAGTTTTCTTCTCATAACTGTCATAATAACTCTCTGTTTCAGACCAAGATGTATGTTCTTTACCTCTAAGTTTTACTCTAATCCCTGTAACATTAAGTAATAACAATAAGGAATTAATCGAAAGTTATTTATTTATTCATCTATGATATCATGTGAGGAAATAATTTCATAACCTTGAACCTCTAGGAGGTTTTGCAGACTGAAAATGGTTGTTATCTAATCGGATTATCAATAAATTTGTTTTAATAATCCAAAATTCTGAACCAATTATTATATTTGTGATCCCAAAATAACAAAAAATAGTCAATACCCGAAATATTCAAATAATAATTTATCATGAAGATTTACAGTTAGCGACAAATGTTTTACTATTCAATATAGCTTCTTCAGGTGTGTGTTCAATACTAAGAATTTCTACATTGTGCTTTTACAAATTGACCCAATTTGAATTTTAATAACTTTTACTACCTAGCTAATTTCCACCCGATTAAATCACTACAAAATGAATTTTTACCATTGATTTATTTATACCAAATGGAACTTATAATGAATACAAAACTACCATATTATTTTAACTGAGAACTAAGGAAATTGTTCAAATCTATTCTAGTCCAGTCAAATTAGAACAAAAAATAAGAGTGAACCTAAATCCCCACCAAACTGAAAATCACTAAGAAAAAAAAATGATTGGAAAACATTTGAAAGTTCCCCATCTTTCCCCTTTATGGAAAATTTTTTATTTAAGGTCAAAGGTCAAAAAAATGAGTTTTTGCCACCGTTTTTGAGATATAACGAATCTAAAAGTTGTAAAAGTTGTAATCATAGTAATATGCATGAGTACGCTATGTATATACATCTCTGTAGTTGTAATATGTGTTAAAATATTTTTCTATTGGTCATTGTAACTTACACTTATAATATGAAATATACAAAGTTATAAATATAACTATAACGTCGTAAAACTTTAGCAACATCTACATCAATTGATATTTTATTTGATGAAAATATGACAGTTCTAACCAGTAAACAAACATTTTTTACAAATACTCACAACAAGTCTCGGTTCATTTCAATGTTGCAATGGAGCAATTCAATTTGACAAATACAACTATTGTTGTTGGTGAATATGTAGACTTCTTGAATTAGCAATACCCAAATGCGAAACTATTCTATTTCACCCAAGTAAAAAAACGGAAGCCTCTTTGAATGTAACTATTGCGGGAGAAAAACTAATTAATAAAAATGTAATCAAATATTTGGGAATAATGCTCACACATAATCTGAAATGGGATTTACTCATTAATCATATTACCAAGAGGGCACTAGAAGGACTAAACATCATTAAACGTTTCTGCAAAGCCTGGTGGGCTGCAGATCCCAAAAGTATGCTTATGGTATTTAATGGAATTGTAAAGTCTCATCTAGAATTTTGGAGTATACTGATTAGACCATGCACCAAAAAAATCTAGACAAATTAGATAACATTTTCAATCAAGGATTAAGACTGATTACAGGTACTATGAAATCAACTCCAATTAATGCTATTTTGGCTGAAACTGGAGAAATGAAACTGGAATATAGACGACAATGGTTAGCTTTCAAATTCATAATAAATAGGATTGACTAGGAACCCCCAGTACTGAATATACTGCGAAATCTGCAGTAATAAGCAAGGATACTGGAAAACTAGGAAAACTCCTTACTTAGTAGAAGCTTTGGAAAGCGTTTTAATATATAAGTACATAAAACGGATATTATTTCATGCTTCAAACATGATTTTGAAGTAGATACTCAAGACATCAAAATCCAGGACCTCAATTTGAGAAAACAAGATTCAATTACCACACAAAATTTCATGTTGTCCACAGAAAAATACAGCAATAAATATAATTTCATTTATACAGACGCTTCTAAGCAAAACGGGAAAGCAGGTATAGGGATCAAACTTTAACTTTGCAGCGAGAGTAGCTGATCAAGCTATTATATGTGATGCAGAACTTACTGAAATACATATAGGAATGATGATGTGTCTAGAATATGACTTAAAAAAAACCCTTTATCTTAAGTGACTCTAAAAGTGCACTGGAAAGAATTGGTAACATGAAACTAAGTGCTAAAACAGATTACGTCACAATTAAAATTAAACAAACTAGACAGTTGGCCGGATTGAATGACCCTGAGTTTGAGGTCGCGTGGATTCCAGGGCATTCAAACATCGATGGAAATGAGAAAGCCGATAAGTTGGCTTAATGTTCCCCTGAATATTAAAATAGATAAAAATGCTCTACTACCAATTTTTAAAAATAATATCCGGAATGCCTTTAGAAAACAATGGACAAAAGATATTCTACTCAAAAGAAAAAATTACCACAAAATTCATTCTGAATATCCTAACGAAGTATGGTATTTAAAATTCCCAAAAATGGATAGACGACATATCAACAATAATTAGAATGAAAACAGGACAGTGTACCATTAGAGAACATCTATACAAACTCAATTGCATTGATAATCCACATTGTGAATGTGGGAAAATAGAAAACCTAAATCATATATTTTTTGAATGTCCAATCAACGCTGTCCCGAATTTTAACCTATATACTCAAATTATAGAAAATGGAGTCCAAACTCCACTAACCATTCAAATTGTTCTAAGCAAACTTAATATAAAAATTTTTAAATTACTTATGACCCGATATAACTATTATCTTCTTTAATACCCCCTATACACATTCCTAAATCATTCATTACCCTAACCCATGCATGCAAAACTTTTACCTACTAACAAACTATAGCACAATATACTGTTATTAGATAAAGAAGACAAACGCATACAGATGGAAAAATAATTCGGATTACAGCATGGTGCATACCAGACAACGCTGTAATCCCATGATCGACATGGCTCAATGCACCGCAACGGTAGGAAAAGCCAATATCAAAGAGAGAGATTTCATCTGGCGACGAGGTTTTTTTCAAAAAGTACCTAATTACGAAACGCCGGTGTGAATATAATAGACGGAACAAGTGAAAATGGCAACAGGAGTCTATATTGGACTAAACTTGGTATTCGACCCGAAAATATCGGAGTGGAGTGTGTTCGTCAAAAGACTTGAACAATATTTCATCGCGAGAAATATTATTGATGATACAATAAAACGAGCAGTTTTGCTGTATAGTCTCGCGGAGGAAGCTTATCAATTATTGCTTGATTTGTCAGTGCCAAACAAACCAGAAGGAAGTTTATCAATTATTGCTTGATTTGTCAGTGCCAAACAAACCAGAAGGAAGTTTATATGCAGACATAGTCAAATATCTGGACGGTTATTAAAACAAAACACTGGTAGTATGGGTGGAAAGAGCTAAATATTATGCCGCTCAAAAACTAGAATGTGAATCGGTTCAAGATTGGGCAGTTCGTTTGAAAAAATTAGCCGGTAACTGTAAATTCGGCACGGAACTGGACACCAAGCTAACGGACATTTTCATAACGAGGTATGATGAAGGACGAGTCAAAAATGCATTGTTGGGATTGAAAGCAGATGACAAGTTCAGTGAAACCCTGGAGACAGCTCGTACAGAAGAAGCAGCTGTAGTAGGCATTCAGGAAGTGAAAATGTGTGTCCACGTGAAGAAAGAATTAGGTTTGGAGGAGGAATTTGAAATAAACCAAATCCATAGAGGTCCCCAGAATCAACAAGGAGAGAAAAACAAGCATTATGGAAACCAACTAAGCCAAGGTCAGCCCAGCATGAGTATGCAGCAAACCCGATACAGAAGGCGACATGAAGCGACATCGAGTGGTAGTGGCAGTGCGCGTGTGCTGTGTTTCCGTCGTGGTAAAGGTCATTCCAAAGGTCTGTCCATACAAGGAATATATTTGCAACAGCTGTAATGTTAAAGGTCACCTACGAGCGGTATGTAGAAATGTAAACAAACACTTGAACACCTTGGAAATGGAAAATGTATCATCTGTATTAAGTATAGATACTGAAGAAGATGTACCTATTCATATAGATATTTGTGTTGAAGGTAAAATGCTTTAATTTGAGTTAAATTCAGGTGCATCAGTTTCCGTTATGCCAGTTGATAAATATAATACATTTTTCAAAGAATTTCCGTTACATCCAAGTGATATTTCCTTGCTAAATTTTTCGGGGGACAAAATTTATCCTTTGGGAAAAANTATATTATGAAAGGCGATCGCCCAGCCTTGTTAGGGAGAAATTTCATCAGGCAATATAACATGGGATTCAGATCCATTCATTTTGTGAACAGTTATTTATTGGATGAAATAATGAAGGATTTTCGACTGTTTTTTCTGACAAGTTGGGAATATTCAATAAATTAAAACTGAAATTAAATCTAAGTGCTTATGCTATTCCGAAGTTTCACAAACCTAGACCATTGCCATTTTTGTTGAAAAATAAAGTTGAAACTGAGTTGAATAGATTAATTGGGGACGGTATTATATCACCGATAGATTTTTCTGAGTGGGGCACTCCTATAGTGCCGGTTCTTAAAAAAGATGGAGGAGTGCGTATTTGTTGTGATTACAAAATAACGGGCAATCCTTATATACTGGTAGATAAATATCCTTTACCGAGGATTGATGAATTATTTTCAAAGTTACGTGGGGAGCAGCTGTATTCAAAAATTGATCTCAGTCAGGCATATCAACAAATTTTACTTGAACCTTCTTCTAAAAAATACACGGTAATTAGTACTCATAATGAGCTTTTTATGTACCACAGATTACCGTATGGTATTTCATCGGGGCCATCCTAGTTTCAACGCATAATGGAACAGATTTTCATTGATATGCCTGGAATAGCAATTTTCCTAAATGATATTCTCATTACAATGAACACTTTGAAAATTTATATAAAGTTTTAAAAATCTTGAAAGATGTAGGCCTCACAGTCGAACCAGAAAAATGTGTTTTTCTCTGATTCCGTGTCTTATTTGGGATTCGTTATTAACAAAGACGGACTTCACAAATGTCCTGATAAACTGAAGGCAATAGAAAAAATTCCAGAACCCGAGAATGTGACACAACTAAAGTCATTTCTTGGGACAATTAACTATTATAATAGATTCATTCCTAAGTTACCTGATGTTCTTGATCCATTATATACATTATTAAAGAAAAATTCAGTATGGAATTGGACTAGTGATGGTAGTACTGCATTTTCTAAAATAAAGTCATTATTAGCATCCAATTCGGTTCTTGTCCATTACGACCCAGATCTAGATATCAGTTTGACAGTTGATAGTTCGGACTATGGTGTTGGAGCTGTTATTTCTCATATATTTGAAAACGGTGTTGAAAGACCGATTTGTTTTGCTAGTAGAACTTTAACTAAATCTGAAAAGGGTTATTCCGCTCTAGATAAGGAAGCGACAGCAATTGTATGGGGAATAAAAAAATTCTATTAATATCTTTACGGAAAAAGATTCAAACTAGTAAGTGACAATAAACCACTGGTATCTATATTTGGGCCAAAAAGAGGTATACCCCTGTTAGCAGCAAACATATTACAACGTTACGCAGTTTTTTAAGCGGTTTTGATTTCGACATTAAATATGTCAATAGCAGTGAAAATATAGCAGATTTTTTAAGTAGATTGCCAATGAACGAAACAAATTCAGAATTCGAGTCAGACGAAATGATTAGTGAAGTTATTGATATTAATTTTATTTCTCTAAATTCCGAAATACCAATAAACGTGAACAACATACGAAATGAGACACTGGCAGATCCGGTGTTGTCGAAAGTTTTGAAATATTTAAAAACAGATTGGCCAAATAAGATAGATAGATATAGTATGGGGCAACCGGGTTGTTATTCTCTCTTCATTACAGCCATTTATAATAAAAGAATTACACCGGGTACACTTGGGAATAGTTAAAACGAAGCTGTTAGCTCGATCACATGTTTGGTGGCCATCTTTGAATAAGGAAATTGAAAATATGAGTCGCAATTGTGATAAGTGTCAAAAAACTCAGTCGAATCCTCCGAAAGTGCCCTTACAAGGTTGGGTTGTACCTGATGGGGTATGGTCACGTATACACATCGATTTTTGTGAAACAAAAACTTTTTTCAATAGTCTTAGATGCCTTCTCGAAGTGGATAGAAGTTATACCAATGACTTCAATAACAACGTATTCCACGATTAATAAGTTAAGAGACTGTTTGCACGTTTCGGTTTACCTAAGACACTTGTTAGTGATAACGGCCCGCAGCTGAGTTCATCTGAATTTAAGCATTTTACCCAAGTGAATGGTATTGAACATATAACTAGTCCGCCTTTTTCGGCACATTGCAATGGCGCTGCTGAAAATAGCGTTAAAACAGTTTACTCTTTTCTCATGAAAGAAATAGATTCTAAAAATATCAACCTGTCATTATCAATATTTTTGCTTACAAACAGATATACCGTGCATTTGTCAACAGGAGAAACCCCCGCGAAGATAGTTTTTGGTAGATCTTTGAGAACGAGACTCGACTTATTGAAACCTGAAAGTTTACAAAATTCTGAACAAGAATTAATAGATTTCAAACGAGTCAAATGTAACTCAAAAAAAGCTCAGGAGATTAATAAAAAATATTATAAGGGGGGAAGAGATGTTACGTTTTTTGTTGGAAACATTGTTCTAGTTAACTATTGGTGTAAAGCAAAAATAACAAGTATTTTAGGTAGAAATGTATATCTTGTTAAACCTTTAGATTCAAATTCTACTTGGAAAATACATAGCAATCAAATTAACACAATGATTTCTGAAACAGATTCCGATATTGATTTTGATGATAAACTTAAATGGAATAGTGATCTAGTTGATGTTGATGAGATTAATGAAAATGAAGAGGTTGGTAATGGTGATAATTCAAATGCTGAAAATATTGAGAACAGTATAATTAGAACCAACTTGCCATTACCAAGCACTTCATATACTCGTCCTGTACGTAACAAAAAAGAACCTGACCGATTAAGATATTAATTATTATTATTATTAAGATTAATTATTATTATTATTAAGATGTTAATGTATAGTAATGTCTTCCAAATTTTGGGCCGTGGTGGTGTAATGTATTGAATTTCCAATATACGCCAGTTACCCCTAGCACTACCATACTATCGGTAGGGTGCACATGTCTCCCCGTCACGAGTCAAGAATGAAAAAAATAACACCCTTTTTGTACAGAGTTTCGATACCTACTTCTAGTAATATATCAGATATACTCAAGTGAATGTGTTTTTCTTAACGCCATTAAGAAACATTTCAGAATAGACCCACTCACTTTTGACCTACCTACAGTACAGATAAACAGTCTTCGATCAATCTATTTTCTGATTAAATTTTTCGTTAGTTTCCAAAAAGTGCTAATATATTGAAACGTGACATTGAACTTCATTTTCCAAATAAACAACTGTTGTTTGTACATAACAATCTCAACGACTAATAGAATATAAAAAAAATGTAAATGACAAATTGCTTCTTCTTTTCTAAACATTCCCCCTCAATTCAACATTTTTTGTAAATAGCTCCGAACGAAAATTCAAGAATCCATCCAAATGGAATAGCTTGAATGATTTATCTGCTCTCAATTAATATGTGATGGAATCGGCCGATACTTGATGAAAATCCATAACGTATTTAAAAAAAAACCCTTCATTGTGTGATTTTCACTGAACAGTATAACAGAATCCTTAGCTTCAGGCAATGCAACATTCAACTAACTAAAATCTACATATACCGAATGTTGCGTTGCCTAAAGCTAAGGTTTCTGTTATACAGCCCTATTTGTTCAGATGTCAACTAAAAAAATGGATAGTAACCTTGTAATTATTCTGAGCTGATCCTTACTTTGTCGAAGTGTTTTTTTTCAAATGGCTACAAAAGTTTTCCTTTATGCAATCCATGGAAATAGAAACCAAGAGAAAAAGAACTCAAAATCGCCGTGACTACTGAAGTATAGCAAACTTATGGTAAGATAAGTCGAAGCGATTTAGTCGTGATTCAGTATTCGTAGAGTTCACTTCTTTTGAAAATGCATTTAACGTTCAATTTTCTAAATGAAAATGGTTCGGTGTTCTGTTTTAGTGTGTAGTAGTGCAAACCAAAATAATTTTTTTTTGGTGCGATTTCATAGGTGAGTTAATAAAATATTCGGTATGTTTACGTTCGAAGCCATGAAAAGTTACAGTGTTCTCGCGAATTTGTCTGTTGTTTGACGAGATTTACAGTAAATAGTCTCTTAAAACCCATTTTTGACATACATTTCACTATAGCTTCTGAACCACCAGGTATAAACCCAAACATTCCCTTATATTTGAAAAGCACTCTGCTCAAGAAATTAAATTGAGTGAACATATCTGGACTATTCTATTGGAAAAAAAAATATAGGTTTTGTCTGTCACACATTTATTGGACACCTTCTATATTAGTAATAATTATTGAAACACAGCTTTCATCAATCTCTACAACTTTTTCCCGAAATAGATTCCATTTTGTAGTAAAGAAAACTAATTTTAAAGAAACAAAAAGACAGCTTTAAAATAAATCAATTTTTTTCAAAGGACAATAAATGTTTACATTTGTTCAAGTAAATATTTTGTATCGAATATAAAATCTACTTTTATGTTTCTAACCTATTTCCATGTCAATATTTAATTTATTCCTTTTCAGTAACATTATCATTATGTTACTATATGCAAATGCTTATAGTAAAAATAACTCTATAAAAATATTTTATTTCAAATTGAAGTGTTTGCCATAGAAGTTTCTATATCTACTATAATTTAACAAACCCTCCTTTAAAAATGAATTAATTAAAACATAGATTTGTTGGAGGGAGATAAATACTAAAAGGTATCAACATATTTCAAAATATATTTATCAACTTTAAACAAAATCAAATGAAGCTATGTTTTAAAATGAATCCAATATCATTTTTTTCTTAACCAACTTGTATCAAAGTAGTAACAATAAAACTTTCATTGTAAAGCATCCTGTAGAATTTTAGTTTGTTGTACAGCTCTTATTTATATAGTTAGTCAACTTAAAAGCTTGTACTGGTCTCTGAAGATCTGTTGCTTGGTATTTATCACATTGAACTTTTGGTAATGTTTGATTAATTTTAAAAAACTATAAGCAAATGTTATATCTTGTACCAAAATTTGAATCTGTCAACTGCCAACATCCACTGTTTGAAATTTGTTTTGTATTTTTCCTTTTCATTCAAGGAAGTTGTAGGTTTAAATATCCTTTTCAGGTCAGAATCAACCTGAAATTCTGTTTCATCCTTCCAGACACCTGCAAAGGAGCAAAAACAAGTTATTTGTTAGACTAATCTTAACCAATAAATAAGTCATTACCACTTGAAAGTCCTGCTACATATGCAACACCCCTTACAGTCATATCTGCAAATCCTGGCCTTTCTACTGATATATCAGCTAGATCTGCCAACATTTGGCATATGAAATCATTTTGGGAGACACCTCCATCAATTCTAACAAATAATACAAATTTATATGAATATTTAATTTCTTTCTAAATGAAAAATCAGAATTATTTTTCCCTGACTCCATTGTGTTTTTCAAGATAAACACAATCCGTCAGTTTTCACTTAATCATTTATGGATATATGGTTCAAACAGTATGTTTTAACTAATAACTGGTATATGGAACTGAATATAATAGTATCCCCATTTGAAAAATGCTGATCAAAAAGAGGTTATTCAGCACTTACAAATAATGAAAGAAGGTTAAAAGTTCCCCTCAAAATTAGAATCGCATTTTTGGCACAGACAAGTGAGATTTGCCTCACAGTTCTTAATCAATATAAACACTAGCTTCTCCAGGCATATCTATAATTAACGTTAGTGTAGCAAAACACGTGTTGCGGTTTTGTAAACTATGTAGTAAGAGTCTCACAATTAAATGTTTCTAAAATATATTATGAATTTTTATCCAGTATCGGCAGATTCGTAAACATTTTAAAAATATTGTGCTACCGAAAATGAACTTCACAGATAATGAACTCAGAATTCTATCTGAAACTTTAAAGATGAACGCAATTGATCTCAATGAAGTAAATCATATTGAAAACTCTTCATAAGTGCCTCATCAGAGACTTTCATAAAACTTAAAAAATGCCCGTTGATTTTTATATTAGTGCCTGGACTATAATTATTTACTTTTTGATGTTTAGAGCCATTCTATATTTTGTATATCAAGTGTACCAAATAAATATAAAATCCAGAACTAAGCAGCCTCTGTAGGATGTCGCAGAATTACAAAATATCTACCAATCTTGTTGTTACCCCCAGGATTTCACTCTAAGGGCAGAGAAGTAATAGGACTGAATACAATATGATCACCTACTTGAAGCATGCTGATTAAGCAGCGCTGATTTAGCACTTTGATAAATGCAGTCGTAGAGCTATTTTTCAAGCTTTTGATTTTGAGTTGTTACGGTGAATATGTAACATCAATTAGTAAAAGTTCCTCTCAAAATAAAATTGTTTTTAAAAAGTATTCCAAAAACCAACTTTTTTCCTAAGTGTTCCCAAGTTTAGACAAAAATAATGAATTAATTTTTTGTGAGACATCTAAAAGTTATTAGCCTTTTATTGCTTTATGTGTGGACACATACCAAGTCTATCGTGTCTCCTCGATGATTGAATTATAAAGTTTGATTATTTTAACCTACAAAATTACTTACTATAAGCATAAAAAGGAACTTCTTTTTTAAAATTAATCTTTATTCATTCAAAATATCCTCCAACCAATCCTCCAACTCATCAGATTTTTCTATTATTAGAGATCCCCTAACATCAACTTCTGTAGAATTATCAGATACCTCTGCAAACAATGCTTCATCTTCAGGAAGAAAACTATCGAAGCTTGATAGCATATTCTTTTTCATTAATCTTTCATCACATTCTTTAGCTTCAGCTTTCATGACTTCAATCTGTTGTTTGGAAAATGTACTTTCATCGATACATAATCTTTCAAAGAAGGGAACAGTCAAAATGCTCTCTTCCAGCTTCACAAGATCCAAATTAAAAAGGCTGTTGGTTGAATCAGTTTGGATTTCATGAGACACAAGTTTTTCATTCCTAAATTGAAAATGTTTACCCTGGCTTAAAGGGGCACTGGCAAGGACAGAAAAGTCAAGACTGTTCACTAGAGATGAGTCCTGATCATCATCATTTACTTCATATCTGTCCCAATTCGACACTAGATGAGACTTCGATTTTGAAGGAACACATTTAGGATTTTTGGTAGAATTTCCTTTATATTTCTGCTTATTTGTGATATGTTTCAAGCCTCTGCTCTTGTCTTTCTCCATTATCATGAAATCGAATTAATTCCTACCTCAGCGTTGTAATTATTGTGGAATTAAAATTCATGAGATTATTTAGATTTTCATACAACCATACAAGTATTGAATACCACCTTAACAAAACATTATTATTAATAATAATGGTTTTCCAAAATATATTATAAACAGTGTTGCAAACTGGATTAACGATGTGTACCGTTCAGGTATCACAAAACTGAACTGTCACTAATGACAGGAATTAGGATCATGTTAATTTTCAACCGCGCAACTCAGTAGATGGTACCTAATTTTCTAAATTTACAGCAATTAATTTGTGTTCAAATCCGCTACGCCGCTAGTGTCAAGTAAATTCCACTACGGTAGCGGAATTCCGCTACGGTTGGCAACTATGATTTGAAAAACAATTCGAAAACAGAGTAGCCAATCGAAAATTATCAAGACCGTAATCTGATAGAAAATTGAAAACTGTTCCATATTATAGGGAATTATTTTGGCAAAACTTATGCGACTTCTTGGTTATTGGTCGCTTCGCCCGAGTGGGAAAGTGTCCTATTCGAAAACGATGTGGTTTTTATGAACTCGCATTAGCATATTGAGCTAATTAATAAACTAAATCCATTATTATTCAGACTACGAGTACCTATATAATTGGATATATAAACATCATTATTTGAAATAATAATTATTTTCAAATATGAAAACCATTTGGTATTTGGGATTTTTCAAAAAACACTATTGTTTTTTGCAAATTGGTATTAAAAAATTATCATCTCATTGTTTATTTAGTTTTGGTGTGAGATTAGGTTTATTTGGGAGTTCTTTTCAAATAATTTTTTCGGAATATGCAACAAAAAAAATATCTAAAAATCAGTAGTATAACTATCTTATGTATTCTTTTGGGATTCAGTTTTGATAACACCAGTCTGGTGTCAGTGTAAAACTCGTGCTTTTTTTCAATTCGCTAGTACCACCACACAGCAATAAACACTTAGGGTGCTACTACTCAGTTACACAGTGTCTAGGCACACGTTAACGTGATAATATCTAAATACAATTCGAAGAAAAACTTTTCATCATATAGAAATATTATAAAATTAACAATTGATGCAAGAATGAATTACCCTCATATTTTCAAATTATTTATGAGAATATGTTTGAATTTCAAAGATACACACTGAGTCCTGAATTAAGTTAACTTTTTTGGTTAACAATTTTTCAGAAAATTCTACTCTTCAAACAAGTTCTGTATTATCTGAAACCTAGATTACACAAATTCAATTCTTACGAAAACTTTCCATTATACAGGGTTCCACATTAGTCGTATTGACAATGTAATCCGTAGGATGAATGAATATTATTATGAAGACGAAGGAATATTTGAGAGTGGTCCAGGAAATACGAATCGTCTAATTTCAAATTTAATGGCAACCAAATATGTAAATGAAAATGTGTTAATAAGTTCATCGGCATTTTTTGATTTATCTGAAAACATTAGATACATTTTCTACTTTTTTGTCAATATCTCTCGAATTGTATCCGAGTACCTATAGACATTTCCCATACCAATTTTAGGAATTTTACCACTCTGTTAAAAAAATTAAGTGAATTTTAATTTTTCTCAAAAAATATTTAAATATTCATCAAATTCGATTTTGTTCCCTTCAAAGTAATCCCCTTCAGTTATAATACACATGTGTCAGCGATTTTTCCAATACTCGAAGAAGTTCTGATATGCACCTTTTGTTATGACCTTGAGCTCTATCAGCGATTCGGCCTTTATCTCTTCAAGCGTCACAAAACACCATTCTTTCAAAAGTTTTTTCAATCTCGGGAACAGGAAAAAGTCGCGAGGGGCCAAATCTGGTAAATACGGTGGCTGAGGCATGATTATGGTGTTATTTTTGAGCAACAAAATATGAACAAGTAATGACGAGTGAGTAGGTGCATTATCGTGATGCTAAAGCCATGAATTATTTCTCCACAGTACCGGACGTTTTCTTCGTATTGCTTCTGGCGAACGGCGCATAACTTCAAGATAATACTCCTTACTGACTGTGCGACCACGTGGCAAGAACTCTTGATGCATTACGCCACGGTAATTGAATTTCCAGCTATTGTAGGAAATTCAACTGGAACACGAAAACACATGTGTTTTGGTATCTAAAATTCAACGAAAAATATGTCCAACTTATTACAATGACCCTTTTAAGCAAATGATGTCGACGTCGTTTGACAATTCCTGAGTGATATTCATGCGACGGTTTTTTGGTAAAAATTCAGCAATTTTGAAAAGAACTCTGCTATCACACGCTTCATGCCCAAAATTTCCGAAAAATTGAATGGCTTATGCTAATCGACATGATATCCTCAACAACTTTTCTAATAGTGATTCGAGGATTCTCCATAACAGTTATCTTCACTTTCTCCACATTTTTATAGGTTGTTGATTAATTTTCTCAACCTTCTGTGAAAAGCTTGTATCACTTGTAAATATTTTTCTGACTCAGAGTTCAATCAACGTATGGCACTGTCAACATTTCAAGTGTTTTTGAGAACTCCTTTTTTACACAAAATTTGATGCAGATTCTTCCATCTTTTTTTTTCGATATCAGAAAATCTAGGAACACGTAAAACACTTTTAACACCAACAAACTAAACATGCTAAACAGTTGAAACTGTGAACATATGTTTGGGATGTGTATACCAACATAAAAAATCACCAATCGAATATATGTAGCCTGCAAAATTTGAACATTCACCTTTTTTTGAACAGCCCACTATGTCCATATTTGAAGATGTTTATTGTACCTACTATATAATGTTGCTGATTCATTTTTACTAAATATTAATGTATATCCGAATAAAATGTTTTTCCTGTCCTAAGTGATTAAAAACAAATCTCACAATTCTCTAACTCACCTTATAGAACGGTATATTCCAACACGTTCCCTTTTTAGCAACTCAAACGCTAAAACTAACTGATATACTATACTTTCCAAAACTGCTCGTATCATGTGAGCATTTTTCGTGGTTGGCGTGATACCTATGAAACCAGCAGCAGCTTTTTCGTCACTTATAGGAGGCTAAAAAATATTAGTTTGGTACAGAAACACACATTTATTTCTTTTTTTACCCCTAAACCACTAAAGGCGGGTACGAAGTACACTCCATCACTATCTTTCACTTTGGATGCAATTTCAGATGTTTCAGATGGAGACTGAACGAATCCTGTAAATTTTTTAAAAATGAAGTTATTTTACTGACGATATATGTTTAGTTTGACAACGTTATGGTCGTCAAGATGAAATATTTGATCTGTTGTAGCTACGATAACAAAATGACTTTTAAAACAATGGAGAATTCTAAATTTTTTATCCCCGTATGGATATTATCTGTTTCATCATCCTAGACGACCATAAATAATTATGTTTCATTCGAATATACCATTTAGCAGTAACCATTGAATTAGAGAACCGGCTTCATTACAGGAAACCTCGGAAATAAATGTAATTTCATTTTTTATTTTCCATCCAACTATTGGGTATATTCCATTCAAACTAGGATGGAGTTTGCCTGACGTATTGATGTTGAGAAAGGATCCTGTACCAAGAGTTACTTTAACGTCATTTGTTTTGAAACTGCACGTACCAAACATGGACGATGATTGATCTCCCATCTGAGAATATGAAACAATGTTCAAATTTTCTCTTGCAAATATTGGCGATTCTTAGTTTTTATATTCTACATGAACACATTTAAAATAATCTTACCACACATCCTATTCTTAATGGCATTCCAAAAAATTCTTTCAATGTTGATCCAAACTCATAGTCATTATCAACAACCTTTGGAAGAATGTTTACAGGAATTTTCAGTAATTTAGCCAAAATTCCGTAGCCTAAATCAAAAGGATCATAAAATCCTGTGCAACTAGCGTTCGATATATCACTGACGTACGTTTTTCCTCCAGTTAGCTTATATACCAACCAAGTGTCCATAGTACCAAACATTAAGTTATCATTCTCCAAAGCTTTGCTGACTTCACTTATATTCGCAATAATCCACAGAAGTCTTCCCGTCACCTGAGAAAATATTTATGAAAGCATCGGCTATATATAAAATTAGGCTAAATTATTGTTACGTTTTATGGTCTATTTTTGGGTATCTTCAATAGATATAACAGCATTCAGAAGTACCTACGGAACGATAAGATCAATTCTGGAAAATACATTTCCAGGTTTTTAATTAGCATTTTGAGACACGTGTACTAAAGGAATAGAACTACAAACCTGGTGAACAATTTGAAAAATTCGAAAAGAAATTAACGAATTACTAAAAAATAGTTTTTGGATTATTTTGAAGAAGAGGCCATTTTAGAAAAACTGCAAAAATGTTCTTTTCAATTCAGGCCCAAAATTTGGTCCAAGACTAAGCACTTCAAACCGGTGAAACTTCTAGAACATATTTCAAGTACATAAATAAAGTGAATTGTATAGTGGTAATTATATTGAACACATGCATTTGTTCAATGCTGCAAAGTTATCTGCTGTACACTCATCTGACGTTTGCAATAGTCAAATTGCAGCACAAACATGGCAGCATTGTTGGAGGTGTTGAAGAGAACCTCCGCCTCTTCTATCTTGATGGCCCTTCATCATTCGTGGGATGCAGGTTGTCGTTCCGAGTGAAACTTTTACCACATTCAGTACACCTATACATATTGTATGTTTTGCCAGACGAATATGGAGAGAATTTGAAATGACTGAAACATTCACACCGCAGTACCCCCACTACTCCAACCCAAAGTAAAGCTACGAGGTTTCATTCAAAGTTAAATTCAAGGTCCTATGGTGAGGCCTAAGCTCAAGGTAATATATCAAGAACAGTGCTAATCATCAAGGTTAAACACTATTCTCAAGGTTATACGACACATAGCAAAAGGTCGTGTGGATGATTCGAAGTCACATGATGTGCACATCGCTCAAGGTAGTGTGACGTCGTTTAAGGTCAGCTAATAATGGGGGAGGTTCAGAACCGTCATTGAAACCCTACTACAAAGTGCGAATTTCAACCTGAAATAATGTGTCTGAGAGTGAAAGTATATCCTGTTAGAGATAGGTATTAGCTCAGGAATTTGCAATTAGTGTAATTGTAAAGACACCAACTTGGTTGGTGAATCGATGTCGAGTAGAGTGTTACAGTTCTGGCGTTTGGGAAAAGTGTTTTTTAAACATTCAATACATTTCAAATGAGTATTTTAATAGATACACGTACATACTTGCCTGAAAATTAATCCTCCCCAAAATTTATAAATCACCCCCTCCGAAATTTAGAGCTAAATCCGTCCTTAAAATACGTAGATTTATTAGTTGAAAAATTGACTCTTCCATTCGCGAATATGGCAATAAGTATTGAATTTCAGAAAAGAACGTCATAGAATTAATCAAGTCAATCTATCTACTCCTAGATTTATTTTCATTTAAACATTTTTTTCACACCCGAAAAGGGATGGCATCCACCCCCAGGGTAAAAGCAACCCCCCGGTGTATGGATAAGTAGAATTTTAATGGATATCGGTGCTATCTGACAGAATTATGTGGAAAAATGATTGTTGAGTGGACTATAAGTAATGTGGAAAGACACAGCTCAAATTCTATTATGGTTGTGTCATTCATGAGAAATAGAAGCATGTGATGCAATAATTATATCAGGTCTAACGAAAATTCAGAACTAACATTTTGCGAACAAATGAAATATCTATTTTTGAAACGACAGCGGATTGGTTCCTGAAACGTCAACGTTCCTTTTAAGGCGCCTTCTCACGAGTCAAGTTCAGTTGACCAATAATAGTTGATCAACAAAAGTTGAATATTACTTGAATTGATTTTTGTTTACATTGTTCAACCTGAAATATTTCGATGTATTTCATTTTCGTAGGTTCTCAGTTCTCACTCAACTTTTGTTGATTGATTAAAATCGTTCAACTAAAATAAAAAATGGAAACATGAAAATGAAGTTTTCAATAAAGTAACTTATAATTTTTATTTCTCCGATTTGAAAATAATTGCATGCACTAATTTTATGATCTAATAAATATATCTATATCAGTGAATACTTACATGCTTACATTCTATCTTGAATTTACCCCCTACTCCAAACTTTTTTATTCTAGTGAAGAGATAGAGGAAATAGCAACTCCATCTCAACATCTGAAACATATATGCCATGTACTTTATTACCCAACTGAAAAAATAGTATGAGTATGAGAAAACTGCTACTTTTGCAAAGCAAAGAAATATTTTTCACTTTTTAATAGATTTATCCACTGGTGCAATATCATTAAGGCCCCAATAAATTATATCCTGATGAAATCAATCAGAGAATAAATGATTTACAGTCTCTCACAGGAATGAAGATTCTTGAATTATCTGCTTAATATAGTTAAGAATCTTGGAACATCGTGTTTTTTTTTGTTTTTCCTTATGGTGAGGATGTGTCAATTTCATGAATATAGTATTTTTACGATGAGTTTGCGTAGAGGTCATATAGGGCTAAAAAGCATAATCAACT